>JZKD02S1867264.1:163703-184595 GCA_000966675.3 Picea glauca
AAGGGAGGGTGTTAGAATTAATGATTAATTTAGAGATTGGTTTGGAGTTGGTTTTGATTTGTTGGAGTTGTTGAGATATTCTCTCAACCTCCATATCTATGTTGAGAATAAGTTGAATCTGACTCCAACTATTTATATGTATTGTAATTGAGATTCAATATGTAATATAAGTTATTATTGTGTGTGAATTATTGTGCAATGGTGCTCTCTAAATTCCTAATTAAATGATCTAGTGTGCGCATGATTAGATTGTATATTATGAACTGCTACACTATTTCATTATCGCAAGATAATTAAACGCCTTCTAATTGTTTTCACTGGTGACGAAGGAGAAAGTAGCTTGAGGGCAACTCTTTCTACGACACCCTCCGATATTCATTCTTCAACTGTCGATCCTTCATCGAGCATCCTGGAGCCCAGGTGAAAATCAACCGACGCCTCTTTGCGTCATCTTCTCTCCGTTTATTTCACTACTCATGCTATAATGTGTCACTAGTTACACCAAAAGGTGTATATCTATGGGCAATGGGCACGATTAATGACCTTTTAATCTAAAATTCTAATTTGATGGCTAACAATTGAAGATGCTGGCATATTCTTAGTCGTCCTCCCAAATCAATGAATGTGATTTACTCTTCATAACTTCCTTGTATTTTTGAATGCATCCGTTAACTTGTTTACTTTTTAACATTTACCTAATCATATTAAGAAATTACTATAGCACCATATAATTGCCATGTTTGGATTATTAACGGGCACTACTTCAACTTCCTCCTCAACTGTCCGTGCATCTCAGCTGTCCGCACGTTTCATATTCGATGGCTGGCCGACCCACCCAGAGTTTCATTTTCAAGCGTGGATATCTTTCAACATTCTCAGCAGATACCTTTCGGCGTTCTCAGCCGTGAGTTAGTAGTTGTGCTAATTGTTACACAATTAAGCGCATCAAGCGATGTTTTTAAACACTTTCGGGTACACAATCTGGATCGAGTGGGAAACCAGGGATTATCTCTAGTAGTGGGATTAGGCGTTATCTCTAACATCAAGAAACGTAGTGTTGCGGCCTTCAATATCTCGGGTGGTGTCAATGCTAACTAGTGACACAGAACATCTTCCTTCACCCACAGGGCCTACTTTCATACATCTGGCTAGTGTGGCCGTATCTGACGGAGTTAAACATGCTAGAGGTATTGACCCTGACAAAACATCAAGCAGTACAACAATTCTTTCTACGACACCCTCCGATATTCCTTCCTCAGCTGTCGATCCTTCATCGAGCATCCTTGAGCCCAGGTGAAAATCAACCAATGCCTTTTTGCGTCATCTTCTCTCTGTTTATTACACTACTCATGCTATAATGTGTCACTAGTTGTTACACAACTAGCACAGCAGCTAAATAGCTGCTGGTGAACACCGAAAGGATGATAAGATGAAACAAATACTTAAAAGAATATATTAAATATTATTATTGATTAACAAATAAACGGTTGGGCTTCATTTATCTGGCGTTAATATTTTAGTTTTTGTTAATCACTTACGTGGCAATCAGTTAGCTATCAAAATAATTTTTAAATATGATTAGGTAAATGTAAAAAAGTAAACACATAAACGGATGTCTTTATAATATCTAGGAAGTTAATGATTGAAATCACAGCCATTTATTTTGTGTGACTACTAAGAATATTCCAGCCATATTTAATCTTGTCCATAGAAAACTTATTAAGCACTAAACCCCTATTAAATCTGCCCTTTGTCAATAGGTATACGCCTTTTGGCGTAATTAAGCACGTCAAGCATTGTATATACACAATCTTGATCCTGTGGGCAACCGGGGATTATGCACTGATAATAAATTTAAACATCAAAGACAAATTGACTAACTGGAGGACGAATATGGGGTGTTGCTTAAAAAAAATGTCTCCTCCTTTGCAATCGATTCATCTTATTTTCAATGAGCTGAAATATTATGCAATTACTTAAATTTAAAATGTGTTTATCCTTTAGATGCATTTCAATTCTTAAAAGTGCAAATGCCTTTAAATTCTTATTTCAATTCTTAAAAGTACAAATGCCTTTAAATTCTTATTGTTGTTTGTTCTTCATCATGATTTTTTCATTAAGTATGATTGTCAGGCAAAGCGGTTTCAGAAGGAATATCTTTGGCCATTACAGTACGTATTCCTTTTGTTCTCTTTGTTGTAATCATGGTCATCCGAGAATCTTCCTCACTCTGTAATCTTATTACAAGCCATTCAGTGTAGTTCGCTATTATAATGACTACTTCCCTTGCTGTGCCTTATAGTGATTACAAGTCACTTACTGATAAGTCAAAGGAGCACATGGTGGTTCTCCACAAACATTCAAACATAACCAAAAACATTCAAGTAGGATGATATGTCCTATGTCCTACTTGTCCTAAGTAAACTTATACATGAACACCCCCATAAGTGCAACTTAGGGAAGTACAAAAAAAAAAAAAAAACTCAAAAATATGGGTCTAGGCTACGAGGCCTACTAAGGTACCCAATACAAACTCTCATAAGTGGAGAAAAGGAGAAAATACGTAGGAAAAAAATCCTCCCTTAAAGAGAGAAAACAACATAAAAGTGAAGGTAGGAGGTCTGAAGATAACCCCCCAGAGACAACTTCCTTCACCCCAAGCATTAATTGTAGCTGAAGAAAGTGAGGTGATGCGAAAGGTTTAGTGAAGATGTCAACAACTTTCACTTCAATAGGAAAATACTCTAGGCTCAGAAAACCATCCTAGATGAGTTGGCGAATGAAGTGCATGTGGATCTCAATGTGTTTGGTCTGTTGATGTTCCACTGGGTTGCGAGAAATGTGTATGGCACTCTGATTATCACACCAAAGAGTGGTGGGATGATCCTACTAAATGCCAAACTCTGTCAGGAGCTGTCAAAGCCAAAGAACCTCATGACTAGAAAGAACTGCAACAAGAGACTCATCTTCTGCAGAGGATAAAGCAATTTCTTTTTTCTTTTTGCAAGAACATGTAATAGGTGCAGATCCAAGACAATAGACAAAGCCATATGTAGACTTTCGATCATCAACCAAACCAGCCCAATCAGAGTCAGTGAATCCCACAAGCTGAGAAGCACCAGAAGAGTACTGAATGTCAAAATTGGTAGTAACATGAATGTATTTCAGAATGTGCTTTGTTTCCTTCTAGTGAGTCTCATGAGGATCTTGAGAGAACCGAGAGACAAGTCCTACTACAAAAGATATGTCAGGACATGTATGGGTTACATAGAAAAAACTCCCAATTAGTTGTTGATACAGTGAAGGATTCACACGTGGTGAGGAGCAATTGGAAGAAAGGGTGTTTCTTGATTGAAATGGAGTAGGGGTAGGTTTACAATCAACCATGCCAAAGAACTAAAGTAAATCAAGTGCATACTTCTACTGAAAAATGGAGATCCCTTCAGAAAACTAAAGAACCTGTAGACCAAGAAAATAATGCAAGAGCCCTAGATATATCATATCAAATTGTCCCATCAATGCTTATTTAATACTCTGAATCATAGATGAAGAATTCCCCACGAAAATTAAATCATCCACAAACAGAACCAAAATCAAGAGATCAGTGCCTTGCTTATGAGTGTAAACTGTAGGATCAGAATGACAACGATCAAACCCAGAAGAAATACAAAAACTATTCATCTTCTCATACCAAGCTCGAGGAGCTTGTTTGAGACCATAAAGAGAACGTCTGATCCTACAAACAAGAGAAGAATATTGCACAAAACTAGGTGGCTTCTACATGTAGATTTCCTCATCTAAGTCACCATGCAGAAAGGCACTCTTTACATCCATCTGGTAGACTGACCAGCCTTGGGAAGCAGCAAGTGAAAGCACGAGGCGTATAGAATTCATCTCAGAAATAGGGGCAAAATTCTCAGAGTAATCAATCCCTTGAACTTGTGAAAATGCCTTTGCCACAAGATGTGCCTTATGCTTGTCAACAAAGCCATCTGCTACATATTTGGTTCTATAGATCCATTTACATCGAACTAGCTTTCATCCTTTTGGAAGAGAGATGAGATCCCATGTGTGATTCTTCATCAATGAAGAATACTCCTCTGACATGGAAACATCCCACTTAGGTATGCCAACAGCGTCAGAAAATTGTTGTGGATCATTTGAGATAGTATGACTCAAAAAAGATACACCTATTTTTGGTGAATGAATAGGGAAAGAGGCTGAGGCTGAATAGCTGAAATCAATTGGCTCATAGCCATACCTATCAGGCCTCTTTCTCTCACAAAATCTCCTCCTGAGATGCAGTTCTTGATCAAGTTGTTCATGTTCAGGATGCTCATGCTTAGTTGGTGCAGGTGGTAGATTTTATTCTTGTTGATGTTGATGTTGATGTTGAACTTCAAAAGGGTCATTATCATATTCTAAAGAAAATTTGCCAACATGTTCAACACCATTGTCTAGATGACAATCTGAAGATGGAGAAGGATTTGATGTACGGTTGAATCCTTCATCAAAACAGACAACTCGTCGAAATAAGACTTTTTTAGTAATAGGTTCAAATAACCTATATGATTGCATGTCCTCACATAAACCAACAAATATCAATGGTTGGCTTTTCTTCTCCATAGATTTGCACTTTTAAATTGGTATTAAGGCCTATGTTGGACTGCCAAATACTCTAAAAGCAGAGACATTGGGCTTAACATGGCTCCAAGCTTCCTCTGGAGTATTATGCAATATTTTCCGATGAGGCATCCTATTTTGAATGTAATTTGCACAGTTTACTACTTCATCTCAAAAGGAATGTGCCATGTTCTTGGACTGAATCATACAGTTTGCCATTTCTTTTAGTGTTATGTTCTTTCTTTCAACAACACCATTTTGCTGAGGGTTGTAGGGAATGGTGAGATGATGTTGAATGCCATGTTCTCTACAAAAATATCTGAATCCCTGCAGGACATACTCCCCCCCCCATTATATTTGCGTAGTTTCTTGATAGAAATAGATGACTGCTTCTCAACAAAATCCTTGAAGTTCTTAAAAGTCGCAAGGACCTCACTCTTGTATGTAAGAAAGTACACCCAAGAGCGACGTGAGAAGTCATCAATGAAGGTGAGTGCATACTTATCCCCTGAAAATGAGTGAGTTGGAAATGACATGAGATCACTATGTACCAACTCAAGAGGTGTTATAGCATGCCATGCTTTTCCTTTAGGAAAATGATCTTGATGTTGTTTTCCAAGGACTCAACCTGGACAAACTCCATCAGTACAAGAAACTTTAGAAAGAACAAGAACAATTTTTTGGGTGCTCAACTGCTGCAAATATCTGTAATTGGGATGTCCAAATCATTCATGCCAAAGCCTACTCAAAGCATCGGTATGTGCAATGAAAGAGGAACCTAAAGAAGACTCAAAAGAAGCAAAATTATACAAACGAGAACTATGATCTACTTTTCCAGATGCAACAACAATGTCTGGATTTTGTAGTTCTCGAATGATTACATCATTAGGAGAAAACTCTATTTTCTTCCCATTACCAAAATGAAAAATTTGATATATAGAGAGAAGATTTGCAGAGATGTCAGGAACAAGAAGAACATCATTAATGCACCCTTTATCTAACTGCACTGTGCCGGATCCAAAAACATCCAGTTGTGTAGAGTCTCCAATTTCAACCTATGAAATGCTACATTCAAATGTAGAAGCCAACAACTCATGAGAATGAGTAATGTGGTGTGAAGCACCAAAATCAAGTATCCAACTATCTAAAGATGCATACAAGGCTTGATCATGTCCTTTACTAGTAGAAGAAGGTTTGGGTACTAAAATCTTATGTTGCTTCATGGTTTCATTCAAAGCTTCAAGTTTCAACCAACACTTATATTCTACATGCCCAAGTCCACCACAAAAACTAAAGGTGTCATTTGACTTCTTCTTCTTTGTCTTGGAGGAAGACTCACCAGACTTGGAAGATGGAGAAAAAGGTTTTGTATTCTGTTAAAGCTTAGAGGTAAACTCACCAGCTGGAGCATAATCTTTCTTTTGCTTATTCCGAGTCTTGTGCTTATTTTTGGTGGTATGAGCCACAAGAGCCTTATTGTTAGAGCCAAAAAGAGCATCTAATTGAGGAATCTTAGATTGTTCTCTAGTAATATGATCACAGAAAATCTCAAAGGAAGGAATTTTAAACTCACTTCCCAGTGCATCCAGAGTAGAATAAAATGCAGAAAAAAATACCTGATAAGGACCTTTTAGCCTAGATAAAATCAAGAAGATGCACTCTTCATCTAATTTAGTTTTTCCACACCCTTTTAGTTGCCCCACCATTAGCCTAGATATGGTAAGATACTCTTCAATGTATGCATGCTCATCAGGTAACAGTAATGACAACTCCGCTTTGAATTGTAAGGATCGAAATTCGTTGATTTTCCCAAATAAGAAATCCAACTTGTCCCAACTTGCCTTCAGAGTTTTACAATCAGCTATGTGGAACAACAAGCTATCTAACACATGCAAACCAATGAATCCCATTGCCTCCCTCCAGGAGGGAGGAAATGGGCTTCATACTACCTCCCTGCATCACATTGCTAACCTTCCCCGATTAGGTTACATGCGGTTAATTCTGTCTACGTCTCAGATGACTCTCCTGCTGGTTTAAAATATTATTCAATGCCACATGCTTTCATGATTCAGTCATAATTTTATGAATGTTAAATTGGAACTAAATCTTTCAGGAAGATTTCCCTGCTCAAAATAATTATTATACATGACAAAAGAAGCAATGGGGATCTGTATAGTCATATACATGGTGTCAATGGATTTTATCAATCATTTTTTTCCGAAATAGGTTGAACTTAGGTTGGGGCCAACTTCATTGTTAGATGGAAGACCGATTTGCCCATGAGTGGAATGTTTTCATCAGGATTGTGCCCACCCTCAACCCCTCTCCATGAGATTTGAACCAGTGACTTGTTAACCTTAGCTTTTCCACATTGTCCAAAATGACAATCCTTATCTCTATTGCATATTCCGTCCATAGAACTGATATGGAGCAAATTCAATGATAGTGAAGTCAATCGTTCAGTTTGTTCATCTACAATTGAAAATTTTGGTAGGCTTTCTACATAGTCCAAAATAAAGGCAGGCCACAACCCACGAGGTTGGAGTATATTGGTATTTAGGTTAAATAAAGATGTGATACATTGGACATTGAGGCTAAGATTAGTGCCTAACTATTATAGTTGATACAATTATTAGGTCGGGTTAAAGTAGGTTAGGGTAGGGATTATATTTTTTTATTTTTTAAGTAAAGCTTTTCTACTTTATATTCATTTAGTTTATGTTAGAAATTAAAGTTTTTTAAATATTTAATAAATTGAAGTTTTTAAAAATTATAAATAAATTTTTAAATTTTATTTATTCTATTTTTTATTGTTAAAAAATGTTTCTTTCTTTTACAAGAAAGTGGAATATATATTAAGAAAGCAGTGGTGTGACCACTGTGAGTAAAACTACAAAATTCAGCCATGCATCCTGTGCATAAGTTTCAAGATTACAAATATTAATGCCCTGATATAAAGCCTAGTATTTCCCATGCCATCCTAGAATAAAAAAATTGGCTACTAATAGGCTGAGAGTCTGCTTATAGTGTGTCTGCCTAAAGAACAGAGAGAGGCTAAGATCCTTCTTGCAATGAGTTTGCCAGAGAACCAAAAACAGACTGGCTTAAAAAATAAAGAGTAGCATGATTAAACCTTCTGGTCCGGATTGGAGGAACCTGTGCCTCCAATTCAGAAATTTTACCATTGGTCTGTTGCGTTGTATACGTGAGGGCTTTGACCACTTCCTCTCTGAGCTAGATTAAGTCTTCCTCAAGCATCTCAAAACTATGACCACCTTCCTCGTCCAGCTGGAGTAGAAAGCCTCTATGTGCATAGGGAGTGCACTTCAGCTTGCGAATTTCAAGTTCCAAGGAAGGAGGAGGGTTAGGGGGAGAGGCAGAGTTGGAACTAGAAGCCATTGAGTGGACTGGGGGATGAACTGGAAGAAAATATAGAGCGAGGGACCAGGGAGCACCAAATGAGCAAAAATCACCGCAAGGAATACAAGCATCCTCTTCCCTTGTTTTATCTTCACCTCAAGCATGCATCGCCATGGAGCGGTTGGTCCTCGCTCGAGAACCATGCGGGAGAGGGATGGGATAAAGACAGAGCTACATGAAGGACGTGAGGGTAGGATCATGCGAGGAGGAGCGAGGAGACGCAAGTTGAAGGGTGAAGTACAATCGCGTGGGGGAGGGGATGGGTCGGTGTGACGGGGAGGAGATGCCATGAGTCAAGGCACGAGGAGGCATGTGCCACCTACCTTGAGAATTCCAACTCACCCACCACGAGCCATTATGGAAGGGGGGAGAATGACATGGTCCCATTGAGGGATAGCTGACCTTTGCTCAAGGGGGTGGTTTCTTTTGCAGCCTAGTCTGCTTCACCATTTAGTTGCCAGAGAACATGAAGAAATTCGATCTTTCAAAAACATTTTGAGAGCCGTAGGATTTTATTAACGATTTGACAAAGTTTCATTTTATTTGGCAGCGAGTTGGTGACCATATATTGGATTAGAATTCAAGAGTCACCTATTACCGTAATTTCATTGATAGCTAGCTTCCGGGCTTGGACAAGACCTTGCCATAGACTCAAAGCTTCTACAATGTTGCTGGTTTCTTCTCGTAACCCCCAGGAGTAGATTAGTTCTCGAAATTCATTGAGGTTATATATAACCCCTCCCCCTCCTGTCACCTCTAGATTTCCTTTCGAATCTTCGTCAAATAAAAGGATGTGTTTGTGTTGAATGTGTCTCCAGTCTTCAAAATCCGCTTGCTTCTTGCGTAGTTCCCAGGGTTCGTAGAGCATGGGAGAAATTAGGGGAGGCTTTAGGTCTGGAGCAAGATTATGAATCTAGGTTTCCTCAGAGGAGGAGAGGGTTTGAGGAATGATGTTTGACCAAAGAAATGAGAGGCAGTCACCCATTAAGGCCTTGTCTTTGATAGAGACATGAATGGCAATGGAGGACTGGCTTCTGAAGATTCACGCATTTCTTTCAAGCCAAATTTTCCAGAGGATAAATTTAGGGAGGGTCAACCAACATCATTTAAGTTGAGCCTTGGACTTGAGAGGGAAGGGGAAAAAGGAGGTATAGTTTTTTAGCAGAGTGGGAATATCTGGGGGGAAGTGGCCAGTCGGGGCCCACTCTGGAAGGGCAGACCGCCAGACTTCTTTTGCAAAGGGACAGTTAAGTAGTAGGTGGTCGGTTGATTCTTCATGGGAGCAGCAGAGTGAGCATCTCGAGGAACCTTCCCAGTCTTTCCTCCGTAGATTGTCGCCTGTCGGGATACTATTATGAGCTAGGGTCCAAATGAAGAAATCCGCTTTGGCTAGACTTTTGACTCACAAGATTTCTTTCCATAATACCAAGTCTCTTGGGGCCTGGGGCGTAGCTGTGAGGATTTTGAAGCCAGCTGCTGCTGTGTAGTTCCCTGACTGCGTACCCTAGCCTCGCTGGTCCCTGAGTCTTTTGGAGATTGGGGATTTTCCTCAGTGTAAAGTGATTAACAACTCTTTTTCCCCATGGAGCTGAATAGGACAATCAAGGAAGTTCTAGCTTTCCCAATCTTTGGATCTGTTGCTTAGCTAGTGGGAGATATCCCAGAGGGTGCTGATATTTTGATCTTTTAGAAAGGATTTTAGAAGAGTCATGCCTAGAATTGTATTGATCGGGGGGTCCCCCATTATGGAGTCTTCCCAGATTTGGGTTTGCTTCCCATTACCTGGGATCCAAGTTAGAGAAGGAGTGAAGAAGGCATGTTCTTTTGAGAAGAAATAAAATATTGGGGAGCCATGAGTAGTTTTAGGCGGTGAGTCGAGACAATGAAGCCTCGAGCTAGTGAAATATTTCTTCCAAATAATTGTTTTTCACCAAGAGCTCCTCCCTGACACTACGTTCCATAGCATTTTTTCTCCTACAACCAAATTTTGGGTGTGCAAATCACGGAGCTGAAGACCTCCTTCATGGATGGGGCAAGAAATTTTCCCCCAACTGACCAGTGGGAGATTGTTTTCGTTGTTTTTCCCTCCTTTCCAAAGGAACCGGTGCAACAAGGATTCGATTTTGGATATAATGCGTTTTGGTGCCAGCAGGATTGAGCATTGATAGATTGGTATGCTTGAGAGGATGAATTTTATGAGGACAAGCTTGCCTGCTGGGTTTAACTAGCTTGAGCCCCAGGCACTTATTCTAGCTTTAAATTTATCGACTAGGGGTGCCCAGCAGGAGGATTTGGCAGAGGCTTTAAAAATGGGAGCTCCTAAGTACTTGAAGGAGTCCCATTGAGTTTTGCCCGCTATTCCCAGGATTCGAGTGATGTCGGTCATTTCCCTCGCAGTGCAATTCTAGCCATAAATTTGACTCTTCCTGTAGTTGATTTTGCTACCTGAAATGGATTGGTACTCGTCAAGCTCGACTTTGAATGTGCTGGCCGAAAGGGTTCTTGTGCTTCCAAAAAGGATGGTGTCATCAGCGAACTAGGCATGATTGATGTCTCTAACCCCTCTAGATATGCACAGACCCATTATCTCTTGAAGATGTTGACTGTGGTCCAGTTGGAAACTCAACATCGATGCCTGAATGGCATAGATGAGTGAGGAAAGAGGGAAGCCTTGTCGTAGGCCTCGAGTGGCTTGAAAGAATCCAACTGCTAGACCATTGATGAGAGGTGCTATCCAAGGTCTTCCAATGCACACTTGTGCCCATTTGACAAAGGATTGATCAAACCCAAGCCAGTGCATTACCTGATAAAGAAAGTTGTGCCTCACCCTGTCAAAGGCACATGCAAGATCCAATTTGATTATCATACCTTTTTCTTTCCAGGATTGGATAGAATGGATGGCCTCCTGGACAAGGATGATATTGTCGCTGATGTTTTTGCCTTTGATGAAGCCTCCTTGATTTTCTTGTATAATTGAAAGAAGGATATTTTTGAGCCTATTGGCCATGATTTTAGTGATGATTTTATAGCCAATGTTGCCGAGGGAGTTTGGTGTGAATTTGTTGAAGGAGGTCGCTCCTTTTTCCTTTGGAATGAGGGATAGAAAGGTAGAGTTGGTACTTCTTCCGATTTTGCTGTAGGTTTGTGAATTTTGAATCATTCTATGAAGATCATGCTTGATAATTTTCCAACAAACTTTGATGAACCATGCGGTGAAGCCATCTGGGCCTGGGGCTTTGCCAGGCTCCATATTTGCTATGGATTTTTTTATTTCTTTTTTAGAGATCGACGCTGTGAGGGATAGATTGTCTTCCATGGAGACCCTTTTAGGAATCAAGTTTAGGACATCACAGATGGTGGCTTCTAGGGGAGGGGGCTCTTCTGAGTAAATATTTCTGAAGTGGATATGGGAATCATGTTTAATGTCTTCAATATTGGAGAGGGCTTTCTCTTGGGAATGGATTTCTTTGATAGAGTTAATTTGCTTTCGGCCTTTCGCCTGCTTGTGTAAGAAGTTTGTGTTTTTATCCCCCGATTGAAGCCACAAACTTCTTGATTTTTGTTGCCAATAGTCCTCCTCCTGGTGGCAGGCCCGATGAACATTTTTGTGTATCTGATGTTATTTTTCCAAAGAGTTGGGGTGTACCGGGAGAAGCTCTTCTTGGATTTGGTGTTGTTCCAGGGATTGTTGTGCCTCCATCCTCTGAAATAGAGGAGTTTTGAGATATTTGGCCCCGGCTTTAAGAGCTGCTTTAAGTTTCCTTAATTTATCTTCCCAAATAAAGAAGGGAGAGCCCATTATTGCTTCCTTCCAGACTGAGGAGACAATGTCTAGAAACCCTTCATGTTGAATCCAGAAGGGACTAAAGAGGAAGGGAATGGGACCTAGATTGCGATCTTGAGAGATTGTTCATAGGATAGGCTTGTGGTCCGAGGCATTAAAGGGTAGAATAGAGGAGTCTAGAGTGAGGTCAAGGAGAATGAGAGAATCTTGGACTAGGAATCTATCGAGCCGAGATGCTATATGTCCCAAACCTATTCTTTTATTTGACCAAGTGAATAGTCCTTTGGGGGGCTTTATGTCTTCTAGATCCCAATCCAAGATTAGGTCATCAACGAATTCCCTGAGCATTTAGGGTAAAATTCAGGTCCCCTGCTAGGATTATACTCTACGGGCGATGTGACTAGAGGTGATCTTGGATAGAGTTCCAACAATCTCTTGTTTTTGCATGAAGGGATGGGACATAAATGTTGAAGAGGCTTACATGAAGGCCCATATCTTTGTGGTGAAGGATTGTGAGAATCCAATGTAAGATAGCGTAGGAGTGAATCAAATCAACTTTGTTGGGGTTCCATAAGGTTCCTAGTCCGCCTGAGGCACCTCGGGAACTTATGCCTATTCCTTCACTTGAATTCCAAAAAGTCTTTCCGATCTGGAAGAAGTGCTTCTCTTCCATATTGGTCTGCTAGATTAGCATAACGTCTGGGTTGGCTATGTGTATTAAGTCTTTCACTGCTTTAGCTTTCTGTTTTCTCCCAAGACCTCTACAATTCTAGGAGACGACTTTCATCACTTACCTTTGCTGGCGGTGGTTGTTCCTTTATGGAACTTCCCTTGTTGCCTCGTTGTTCTTGGATTAATCCACCCATCCAAAGTTGATTGACCACCCTGCAACTTGTCTTTGTATGTTTTTGCTTCTCTGTGTTCCTTTGTTGATTTCCTTCCCCTTTTTTAAGTTTTCTTAGTGCTTTGTTTTGGATCTAATTCCCATTCCTCTTCTTTCAACATATGTTCCTCTGATCCCTGGTCTGGATGAACTATTTCCTGGGGGATGATTGTATTGGATGGGGGAGTAGGATCGGTTCTTTGTTTTTCTGTCTTGGGCAGGGTGATAAGAGGAGCAGTTTCAGGGAGGTTCCCTTCATTTTCTGTCTCTTCCAAGAAGAAGAAATTGTTACTGAATTCAGTTTTTTTTTTTTTTAGGGAGGTTCCTTTCTGGGTGAATGAGGGTTTGGGGCTTTTCCTTCTCACCGCAGGCCAATTTTGTTTTCCTTATGTCTTTTGGGTTGCTTCCATCCTTCGTCCAGGTCTTTTTCTTGCTGGGATTGGGGAAGTTTTGGGCAGTTTTTCTGGAAATGTCCATACTTGTGGCAGTGTTTGCATTTAAATGGAAACTGCTCAGAGTCTAGCTTCTGGAAATTTTTCCAGTCACCTACAGTCAATTTTATTTCTTCCGATAGGAAAGCTTCTAAGTCAACTTCAACACAAATACGTGCACATGAGTATTGATCTTTGGGATTGGCTTTATCGATGTACTTACCAAGCCCATTTCCAATGTCCTGCATCGAGGAGGGAGACCAACAGTGGATCGATAGGTTAGGAAGCCTGACCCACACTGGGATCGCCTTGGGCAGGTCCAGTGCTAGATCAAAGTCGGGAGTCTAGCGATTGAGGTACAGTCCTTGGGGCCCCATGAAGTACGACCCATTTCTGAATATCAAATCACGATCATCTCTGGAGATGAATTCAAAAAGGAAGAACCCCCATCCAAATGCATAGAAGGTGACACTATTGTTGATCAGGGGCTGCCAGTTCTTCTGGATCTAGTTTTCAGTGTTGCGAGGTGAGGACCAGAGCCCAATGAACTGACCCACTAGGGCTTGATCTGCCGGCGACACCGCTATCTACATAGGTTGATCTGGTGGGAGGGCGATTGACATAATTTCATCCATATTTTTGATGAACTTGGAGGGTGGAGCAGTGGCCGACAGTTTGCCTTCTGCAATGAGCAATCGTTTGAAGGCATACAAGTTTAATAGTTTAATTTCATTTTTAAAATGCAAAAAGAAAATTAGAATTATTTAATATGATTTTTTTTAAAGTGTTATGTGACAACTTTTATATGTTATTGACAAATTATATATATATGAAATAAAAGTTAAAAAATTTATTATCACTTTTGAAATGGTGTCTTGAATTTGATGTGACCAATTTTACATATTTTTACTTTCATATTTTATGAGAAAGAATACTTATTAATGTGACCAATATTATAAATTATTTATGTTTTTATAATTTCTCATCTACTTTCTCCATTTATATATTCAACCTAGTGCTTATTTACTTTTTGAGGGACTAGCCACTTCGTGGCATATTCACTTGTTTATATGTAGTAGTGGACTTTCATAATTACTTGCTCAAGATGGATATGTAATGGACATGCACAATGAATGAAGGAATACTTTATTATATTTTTAATGTATTTGAAGCAAGTGTTTATAACAAAATCGTTGATCTCATACTCAAGAACATATTGCAACCTAGGACTCAATTATGTAAATGTCTCAACTTCACTACAACATTGTAGGAAAAAGGTGAGTCTTTCTCTATTTGTAAATAAGTGGCCAGGACATTCAAAGTCAAGAGGAAATGACATACTTTTTGTAACATGCCCACTATAATCCCTAGTTTAATTAATGCTTAATGTAGATATAATATGTGGCTATGACCAAGCGATGTAATATGGGAATTATGTTCTTATGTTTTAATAATAAAAATGTGATGCTAGATGCTAAGTGGACATGGACAAAGATGATGGATGAATTAATCCAAAAGAGAGGGTTGTGTGTAAGAGAACGATTAAGAGGGGGTCCAAGGGAAAATTACCCATGAATATTAATCCAACCCATTTTCCTAAAATTGTTATTTGATATATGAACCTTTTAATTTATGATTGGGTGTTTCCAAAGCCAATCATTGAATACATATAAGAGAGTGGGTGTGAGTGGTCACATCCCATAGTTATTGGGCACATGGGGGCTGTGCAAAATCAGCTTGGGGAAGTGTGTGAGTCAAGCAAGTAATCCAAAGAGAGGAAATTTGTATGGATATCAACAATAGTTTTTACAAAATCATTGTTTGTGCATAAATAGAAAGGAGAGAGAAAGAAAGAGAGTTGGGAGTTGGTGCATCCATGGAGGGAAAATTCTAGAGCATGTTGGAGTGTATTTGGAGTGAATTGGAGCTAAAGGCTGAAGAGCTAGGTTGTCATGCCTGAAAAGTGAACTACTAAGTGAGTTGCACTACTCATGCTATAATGTGTCACTAGTTGTTACACCATCTTTCCGGTACACAATCTTGATCTAGTGGGAAACCAAGGATTATGCATTGATAATAAATTTAAACATCAGAGAAAAATATGCATGGTGAAAATTGATTAACTGGAGGGCGAATATGGGGTGTTGCTTAAAAAAATATTCTCCTCATTTGCAATCGATTCATCTTATTTTCAATAAGCTGAAATATTATGCAATTACTTAAATTTAAAATGTGTTTATCTTTTAGATGGATTTCAATTCTTAAAAGTGCAAATGCCTTTAAATTCTTATTTCAATTCTTAAAAGTGAAAATGCCTTTAAATTCTTATTTCAATTCTTAAAAGTGAAAATGCCTTTAAATTCTTATTGTTGTTTGTTCTTCATCACAATTTTTTCATTAAGTATGATTGTCGGGCGAAGCTATTTCGGAAGGAGAATCTTTGGCCATTACAGGCGAATGAAACATGGCCACTGGATACCTATTCATTTTGTTCTCTTTGCTGTAATCATGGTCATTTGAGAATCTCCCTCACTCTGTAATTTGATTATAGGCCATTCAGTTTAGTTCGCTATTATAGTGACTACTTCCCTTGTTGTGCCTTATTCAAATGAGGGAATGAATACTACCTCCTTGTAGCACATTGCTAGCCTTCCCCATTTAGGTTACATGCGATTAAATATGTCTATGTCTCAGACAACTCTCCTGCTGGTTTAAAATATTATTCAATGCCACATGCTTTCAAATATTAGTCAATGCCACATGCTTTCATGATTCGCTCAGAGTTTTACAAATATTAAATTGGAATTAAATATTTTAGGAAGATTTCCCTGCTCAAAAATATTATTATACAGGAAAAAAGAAGTAATGTGTATTTGTATAGTCATATACATGGTGCCGATGGATTTTATCAATTGTTTTTTTTCCGAACTAGGCTGAACTTAGGTTGGGGCCAGCCTAAATGTTGGATGGAAGAACGATTGGAATGATGTCATTAGGATTGTGCCTGTAGATATTGAGAAAAGACAGTATCACAGGCTCAAGGAAACAACTGCAAGGACCAACAACCTTCTACAAAAAATGAGACTGGTCTAATTGATATGCTTTCTTAATTACATTAAAGAGCTCCTCTATTTATAATAGGCTGAGAGGAGACAACATTGATGAAGGTAGATGGATAACTCACTCATTGAAGTAATAATACAAGGAGATGGTTGGGAAATTTACCCACTCAGTGATAAGTCAAAGCAACACATGGTGGTTGTCCTATGTAAACTTATACATCAACACCCCCCATAAGTTCAACTTAAGGAAGTAAAAAAAAAAAAAAACTCAAAAATATGGGTCTTGGCTACTAGACCTACTAAGGTACCCAATACAAACTCTCATAAGTGGAGAAAAGGAGAAAATCCATAGGAAAAAACTCCTCCCCTAAATAAAGAAAACAACATAAAAGTGAAGGTAGGAGGTCTCAAGATAACCCCCCAGAGACAACTTCCTTCACCCCAAGCATTAATCATAGCTAAAGAAAGCGAGGTGATGCCAAAGTTTTAGTGAAGATTTCAACAACTTTCACTTCAGTAGGAAAATACTTTAGTTTGAGAACACCATCCTAGATGAGTTGGCGAATGAAGTGCATGTGGATCTCAATGTGTTTGGTCCGTTGATGTTCCACTGGGTTGTGAGAAATGTGTATGGCACTCTGATTATCACACCAAAGAGTGGTAGGATGATCCTGCTGAATGCCAAACTCTGTCAGGAGTTGTTGAAGCCAAAGAACCTCCTGACTAGCAAGAACTGTAGCACGATACTCAACTTCCACAGAGGATAAAGAAATTGCAGATTGATTTTTGCAAGACCATGTAATAGGTACAGAGCCATGAAAATAGACAAAGCCGGATGTGAACTTTTGATCATCAATTGAACCAGCCCAATCAGAGTCAGTGAATCCCACAAGCTGAGAAGCACCAAAAGAGTATTGAATTCCAAAATTGGTAGTACCCTGAATGTACCTCAGAATGTGATTTGTTTCCTTTCAGTGATTCATGAGGATCTTGAGAGAACAGAGAGACAAGTCCTACTGCAAAATATATGTCAGGACGTGTATGGGTTACATACAACAAACTCCCAATCAGTTGTCGATACAGTGAAGGATTCACACTTGGTGAGGAGAAACTAGCAGAAATGGTGACTCTTGAATGAAATGGAATAAGGGTAGGTTTACAATCAACCATGCCAAAGCACTGAAGTAAATCAAGTGCATACTTCTGCTAAAAAATGGAGATTCCTTCAGAAAACTGAAGAACCTGTAGACCAAGAAAATAATGTAGAAGCCCTAGATCTATCATATCAAATTGTCCCATCAATTCTTGTTGAATACCATGAATCATAGATGAATAAACCTCTGTGAGAATTAAATCATCCACATACAGAACCAAAATCAATATATCAATACCCTGCTTCTGATCAATAGATCCATAGATCAATATCCTACACATGTACAACTCTAAGCATCCACATATATGGGATGAGAGTATTCCCTATGTTCAACACAACTAAAAAAAGGCTCTGCATATTTTCACTGACCATATCCCATTTCAGATAGGGCTGTGATTCCAACCCTTGGGTCCCATTGATGTTGCACTACATCTTACAACCACAAAAGCAGAATCTTCCCATGTTCAGTCTAAGGCCGAAAAATCCATGAGATTCATTGAGCAGATTCAACACATCCGCCAACAGGTCCATGAGATTTTGCATAAATGCAATGCTAAGTACAAGCAATGCCATGATCAACACCAGGTACTGCACCAATTTCAGGTGGGAGACAAGGTCTAGTTACATTTTCATAAAGAGCGCCTTACAAGGCCTCATCAGAAGCTCTACTCACTTCTCTATGGGCCTTACACTATCACCAAGGTTGTGGGTAGCAATGATTTTGAGCTCAACACTCCACCCTTCCTTGTATTGCACCCAATATTCAATGTGGTCCTCCATCGACCATATTTTACACCATTATTGGACACTTTAGAGATTGCAGAATAGTTGACACCAACAAAGCTCAACCCTGACTGCATGGAACATGCATCCACTGATCATATAGTGGACACAGAGATTAAGGGCACTTGCCAACAGAGGATATAGCTTTATCGGGTTGTCAAGGCAAGGAAACTCCTACAGCAAGGAAAGTGGCTCAGTCGGAGCCAAATTCGGCAAAATTTTCTCACCTGATGGGGGCACTCAATGCAATGGAGACCATTTCTTTCTAAGGAGGAGGACTGATCTAGGTGAATATTGTTGTCCACCCACCTATTCCAACTGGCTCCTCTTGACAGTTTTTAGTTCAACACATTCTATGTAATACTTTTTCATTGTGGGTTCTACACTTCCGGGGTTATCTGAATCCCTACGCAGTTTACATGTGGATATTGGTGACCGCCCACCTAATCCAACTAGCTTATTTTTTAAGTTTTCATGTCAGCACATCTTTCTATACTTCCAAGGACATTTTGGGGCCCTAAACAATGCTTTTTTGGCATTCCAAAGTCAAATTGTTGACAAAGTCTAAGTTTGATGGCATAATGTGTATTTCTAGAAAATACCTTTCCAACGGGCTATCACACGCCTAAAACAGAGGTCGTATGCAAAAGTTACAACCCCGGAAAGTTGAGGTAAAAACTTACCCATCAGGGCCCACATAACTTTTGGTGTTTCATCTCCTAGGGTTAGGTTTTTGGATGTCTAGGGTTTTGGCATTCATGAATAATGTTAAAAATTCCTCTAGAGCATAGATGATTTTAGGGGATAAATTTCGCAAATGGGCTAATTTTCCATGGTTTTCCCATAAAAAGATTCGTCAATTTCCACTTTTTATAAAAAATGATTCACCCAAATTCCTTGGAATAAAATTATTTTACCTTAAAAATTGCCAATATTTTATAGAAACTATATAAAATCCTTATAAATTTGAATATTTTTACAAAACTATCACCAAACATTTTACATTTTACATATGAAGGACTAGTAAGATTAGCCCATGTTTCTAAATTTTAATATAAATTTTCATCCTTAAAATTGTCCCTTCTCTGGAGCCTCATTGTAATCATTCTGCTTAGATAGATGCCTGTACCAAGCCACATCTCTTCTCAGAGATAGCTACCACCATTCGAGCAAGTTGTTTACATTTCTGTGATTTTACAGTTTTAGTCTATTTTATTTATTCAATAGAATTTATTGTTCACTGGATATTTGTTGTTTTTCTCCATATCTCTTTGTTATTGTATTCAATCTGTTATTCCTTTCGTTCCTCTCATAAATCCATATCATCACAAAATCACTATTTTGGAGATTTTTGGTTTTTCCTTCACACACACAACAAACATTAGTACAATCAAGTTTCAAGGGGAAAAAAAATACAGGGATGCAACTTTATTGGTAAGATATTGAAATCGTATGTTTAACAATTAAGATTAGAAATCTATTTTATTAATTCACAAGTTAACCGAATTTGTACTTATTTATGTTACAGGAAAAAACCTAATATTCATAGCTCCAATAGTGAACCATTTACACGTGATATTGAAAGTATACATCTTACAAGATGGAGAAAAGATGATACTTATGATTCTATTCTTTACAATGTAAAGGATGGAAATAAGCCTAGTAGTTTATTGGTTTACAATGTTGTGGCTAGAAATCTAACATATGAGGAAAATGATTTCAAAGGAGAGATCGTTAACATTTATCAAAAACCACAAGCATTAATTAATTATCTTATAGATACATTTTTAAATGAAGGAGAATGGGTTTTGGATTTGTTCTCAAGTTCAGGTAATATTTATGATATAACATTTATGAAATCATACTTCACTCTTTATTATTTTTAATTTATGTTATTTTACATTATTTACTTTAATTATTTATTTTGTATTTGGTGATTAGGTACAACATTAACATGTTGCTTACAAAAAGGAAGGAATTGCATAGCTATTGAAAATGACGCAGTGCAATGTGGTTTTATTCAATAAAGAATTAATGTTATTCGAGCTATTCCAGATGAAATGAAAGAAATTGGCTTCAGGAAAGAAGATTTCAATGACTGAAAGGTGGCAAAAATATCATAGGAACCTCAAGTACCATAAGGAGGTCTGCTTGGAAAAGATCACTTTGAAGAACTTGTGGATATCAATAACTCAATGGAAGAGCAACATGAGCCAAATGAGCCAAATGAGTCAATGGAAGCACAAAATGACGTCCAAGAAAATGATGATGTGTATGTTGATAATGGTGAATTTGGGATATATGACATTGTCGATTAGTTTTACGATGCCCTTGAAGACAATGCTGAATTTTCCAAATTTTTGATGAGTTATAATTGCAATAATTTGATGAATAAGTTTTATTATTTTCTTTTTACTTTTCTTTTTATGTGATTTAATATGCTAGAGAAAATGACATCAAATATTGTAAGTTTTTATAGTAAATATATAAAAATATAAAAAAATGTTAATTTTTATTAATTTTTTTCCATTTTTTTGTTCAATTTTGTCCATAGAAAAACGCTTTATTTGACATGTTATCTATAGTGGAAAGCTTCCAAAATGTATATCTTTTTTGTTACAAATTTCTTTGAAATGTATATTTTTTTTGCTAAATATTTAAAAATAGTGTTATTTAGCTACAATTATTTGCTATGTATTGAAGAAAAAATAAAAAGTGTGTTAAAAATACAATTTTACACTATATTTAAAAAC
>JZKD02S1867264.1:212054-222378 GCA_000966675.3 Picea glauca
TTCTGGGTTCATCCTATGCAGTCAGTGGCGTCATATTGGTGCAGCGTGACTACCTTCGAGTGACAATTTTGTCTATAGGGGGGAATGAAACATACAATACAGGTTTTTTGCTAGGGTTTTCATTGATCGTGGATCTTCGTTACCTACTAAATCGAATCACCCATGAATATTAATCCAACCCATTTTCCTAAAAAAATTATTTGATATATGAACCTTCTAATTTATGATTGGGTGTTCCCAAAGCCAATCATTGAAAACATATAAGAGAGTGGGTGTCAGTGTTCACATCCAGTTATTTGGCACACAGGGGATGGGTACAATCAGCTTAGGGGAAGTGTGTGAGTCAAGCAAATAAGCCAAAGAGAGGAAATTTGTATGGGTAGCGACAATAGTTTTTACAAAATCATTTTTTGTGCATAAACAAAAAGGCGAGAGAAAGAAAGAGAGTTGGCAGTTGGTGCATCCATGGAGGGAGAATTATAGATCTTGTTGGAGCATATTTGGAGTGAATTGGAGCTGAAGACTGAAGAGCCAAGTTGTCATGCCTGAAGAGTGAACTCCAGAGTAAGTTGCACTAAAACAACAAGTGTTTGTTGTTGTTTGTTGGTAGTTTTTCCTAGCAATAATTTCCCTTGAGTTATCAACTGATAGATTCCTATCTACTTGTGTTAGACAGACCCCGATAAATGAATGGGATGCCCGAGGGAATAAGATTAATGAAAGGTTACATTTATTCGGTTGGGTAGGTCAAGAGGAAGAGAGTTGGTGGAAAACCAGGATAGTTGTAGGAGACTACCAGTGGGTTGTGAGTTTTCTAAGATATGAGTGGACAGTGAGAGACCACCCTCTTTTTTGGATTGCTAACCTCAACTTGGGGGTGAGTGGATGTTGATATTTGGAACAATGAGTTTATGGTTGGGTGGAATGTTCATCCCAAGCAGTTGGTTGCACAAACGTTTTTATAAGATAAGCGTTATATCTTGCTTCTGTTGTGTTATGAGATAATTTGTTGTGCATGAACTCTGTGTATTTGGAAATGATTTTTTTGTTGTTGTAATGAAGCCTATTAGTTTCATTTCATGTCTATTTTAAATGGTTGTAGATGCATGTAATTAATTGTAATAGACAATGGCTAAATCTTGTTTTAATTCATAGTTGAAAGCTACAAGAATTAATTAGATAGGATAAATTTTCATTTTTATAAGTATTGTGCACCGTAATGTCTCTGAGTTGGGCTAGGGGATGTGACATTATAGTATAATATCCTCTGGTTCAAACACGAAGATTTTATGGTCTTGAACCACTGTGAATATGAAAAATTAACTATTGTAGCTTTTGTCTATGAGGAATTGGGGAAAAATGGTGAAAAATCTGAGAGAAATCCCCAAATTCATGAGCAAGATTCGAGTTTAAATGAATCAGAGTTGTTTAAGAGGTTTAATGGAGCCAATATGTGAAGTTGCAGATCCAAATTTGACTTGGAATAGTCAAATTTCAAGTTTTAATGGCCGATGTAGAGTTGGAGGCAGTTTGGTTAATTGGTGGCCGAGATCATGTTTGATTTCGACATCGACGGTCGAGATTAAATTTGATAAATTTAAAAATTCATAAGGTATCTACCATTTGAAACGTTGAGTAAATTGATGACTATGATTAATTTTCGGTGGTTGGGGAAATGGATCATATCGACTCTCTGTATTCATTTCAGTCATTGGGAGGTTGAAGCAAAATTGACAGCCAATATCATCTCGAGTGAGAGATCGACAACCTTGATTCACCTAGGTTTTTGTTGAAATTTTCTAAGTGTTGAAGTTTTTCAGGAGAGATGCCCGACGTCCTATGGTCGGGTCGGTCGAATTGGCAAAAAGTTTGGATTGGTTGCCAAGGAAATTTTCAATGGCCAATGGATCGATGGTTGGGTATCGACTCGATTCGGTGAAGTGTTCTCAGTCACCAACAAAAATCGTCGAAAACCAATGGGTCGATGGTCGAGCATTGACTAATTTGGCGAAGAGTTGAAGTTCGACCAAGGGAAACGACTGATGGGTCAATGGTTAGGCGTCGACCAAATTCATCAATGTGTTTGGGTCACCCAAGAGCATGGATGATTTTAAGGATGGAAATTTATTTTAAAATGTAGAAAACTTGGCGAATCTTACTAATCCTTCACATGTCAACTATAAATGTTTGGCGATATTTTTGTAAAAATATTCAATTTATAAGTATTTTATATAGTTTTTATAAAATTTTGGCGATTTTTAAGGCAAAATAATTTTATCCTATAGAATTTGGGCAAATCATTTTTAAAATAACAAATCTCTTTTTTTGAAAAACCATGGAAAATTAGCCCATGAGCGAAATTTAGCCCCTAAAATCATCCTTGCCCAAGAGAATCAGTTGATGACCAATGAAGGAAAGAGGGTGATGATGTGTCATGACACGTCAACATACATGTGTCATGCCACACCACCCAAGTTGACACCTCAAGATGATGCTTCATGCCATGTCAACATACATGTGTTGTGCCACATCAACAATTTTCATGTCATCCAACAAAGATGGTCAATGGCCGACGGTCGGGTCGACCGAATTGAGGAATTGTTTTCGTCAGTTGGCAGGGATAAATGATGATCGATGGTCAGGCGTTAGCTAGATTAGTTAGGAGTTCCATTCACCAATGGAAATCACCATCAACCGATGGTTAGGTCTATTGGGGTGTGCAAATAGGTCATTGGGAGTTGGGTCGATGGTTGACGATCGAGTCGACAGTTTGGGGAAAGTGTTGTGAGAGCCAAAGGGGAATGTTAGTCATCGATGTTCGATGGAGAGTAGATCAATGACTCATATTTCACCTGATTTGAGATCAACGACTCAGATTCAAGGGCTGTTAACGCAGTAAAATAGTCAATTTTATGAAAAAATTTGTGGGTTTTGAAAGTCATTAACTTGCAGGGCATTTTTGAGGGCCTAAATGATGTTTTTAGCCAATTAAAACCCACAGGAATAGTGTGTGCGAAGGTACAGTGTCTCTACAACTCAATAAAAGAACTCGGAGAGAGATATCCAATGAGCTAAGTTGTTTGTAAAACAAAGCTTTTATGAGAAAGTTAAAACTAAAACAATGAGGGTAAAAATTTGGCACTGGATTACTTTCGGAAGGCATAACTCCATGCTAAGAATTCCATTTGGGTCACAAGAGTATTCTATGGAAATATTATGAACCATAGAAGACAACTATTGAGCTAGATTTGGGATATGGTTCACTGAAAATGTGTTAGGAGTGAAAGAAGACACCTATAGCATACATGGATAAATTGAGTAAAACAACCTAAACTTATTTGGACCATAACTTTCAACTCGGAGCTCGGATTTGAGAAAACAAATAGTTTATGGAAAGGTATTGAGGAGTAGAAGACATCTTTCAACCCAAAATTTTCAATTGGACAAAAAAATTCTCAAAAATTAATAAATAGATTTTTGTAGTGAAGTAAAAGAGTGGAAATTGTAGCATGTAAATGTTGTAACTTTTCACTCAGAACTCATATTGAGGTATGGGTATAGCCGTTTGGAAAGTTTTTTCTGAGAGGAATGCATCAAATGAATCAAAATTTGAATTAGTGCAAGGTTTCCTTCATAAATTGATGAAGAAATAACTTGTATTATAATGGATGAGATGTTTTATGCTATGCATGTTTCTAACAATAATTATTGCATGCACATTTCTTACAGAATTAGAGGTACATGAAGGAAACTTTGATTATTATATGAGGACTAGAGTTATCGAATATGTTCAGGGATATTACATCCACAAGGAAGAGATCATAGGTCTGTATGTTAGCATGGGGAATGTTGAGACAAAGTCAAATGGAAGAAGACATATGTAAGAACCTGTAACTATGAGAAGCCTGAATAGGAAAGTGCAGAGCTATAGAGTTGATAATGAAAGAATTATGAAGGCTCAGGAGGAGATACTTCAGAGCTTAAATATGTTACATAAGCAAGTTAAGAAGAACTCCGACACTAAGCAAGAAACTAGTGCTAGATAAGTGTGAGCATATAGATCCCAAAGGAAAAAGGATGATCATGGAAATGATAGGGAGTCAAGAAGCATGAGTAGGTACCATAATTCTCCAAAGAAATCCACCATGGGAACTCAATAAGTTCAGGAC
The DNA here is from genome assembly GCA_000966675.3 of Picea glauca. Classification (NCBI taxonomy): domain Eukaryota; kingdom Viridiplantae; phylum Streptophyta; class Pinopsida; order Pinales; family Pinaceae; genus Picea; species Picea glauca. The sequence goes on from JZKD02S1867264.1 coordinate 216,224, forward strand.
TACGAAGAAGCCCAAGTTTTTCTCCTATTTGGAGGAAAAGGAGAAGGCTTGAGGCAAACATATTGCAAGGAGAGATCAAGAAGATCAAGCCACCAACTTTCAATGTTGAGCATAGGAAAGGACAAGAGGTCGATGCCTGGCTGTTGGAAATGAAGAAATATTTCTAGCTGCATGATTACCCCTCCTTGGTAGAAGCTAGAATTTCCACCTACCACTTTCAAGGAAATACAACCATGTGGTGGGATCAACTTAAGAAATCCAAGAAACTTGATGGAAGAGGATCTCATGGAGGAATTTCAATGGACATTTCCAAGCATTATTGTGAAAGGAAGATGAAATATTTCTTTGAACTCAAGTTGGGAACCATATCAATAGAGGAATATGAGAAAAGGTTCTTTGAATTGTTGAAGTATGTTGACTTCATTAAGGATGAGAAAGTTAAAATCCAAAAGTTCCTAAGTGGGTTACACTCCTTCTACATTGACAATATTCAATATGATAACCCAAAAACCTTGGAGGAAATCATAAGGAGAGAAATGCATCTTTATGACCAAATCAAAGGAAGGCCAGTTTTCCAAAAAGATTGGAATGAAAAGATGAAGGGTAAAAAGGATCAAAGGAAGAAGGGTTTTAAGCCACCCTTTTTCAAGAACAACACTCAAGAAAATTAGCAAGGTTAGTTAGCCCAAAATGAGCACAAAATTGCAGATTCATTTGGGAAAATGATAAGGAAGCAACCTGCACAATGTTGGGGATGTGAGGGAAATTACTTATATAGGGACTTCCCTCACAAAGCAGAAAGGATGAGGACAATCCACAACATTCAGGAGCCTAAAACAATGAAATACATGGGAAGAAACATGCTAAGGATTTATGCAGCCTTGGAAAAAAATAAAGAAGAGTATCAATCCCCCATGATTGAAGTGGAAGGTAAGATTGATAACCACCCCATAACAATTTTAATTTATTATGGAGCTAGCCATAGTTACATAAACTTTAACATTGTTGAAAGATTTCACTTGCAAAGGAGTAAGCATAAGAAATATCAGTTAGTTCAGTTAGCCACAAGAGCTAAGAGAAAGATCAATGAGCTTGTTAAATATTTTTTAATAGACATTAAAGGGCTCAACACAAAGATGGATGTAAACATCATACCTTTGGGATCATAGGATTGTCTAATTGTCATGGATTGGATGGAAAAACACCATGTTGTCCTAGATTGTTACAACAGGATAATTACATATCTTGATGAAGAAGGGAAGGAAGGCAAGGTTCAAGGCATTCCAAGAGCGATAGCTATTAGACAGATTTCAGCTATGTAGTTGAAGAAGAGTTTTCTGAAGGGATGCCATATTTTTGCAGCCCATATGGAAGAGGAAGCCAGAGATAAAGTGGCAAGCATTGAAGACCATCTGTCCTTAAGGGATTTTGAAGATCTTTTTAGGGAAATACTCAGATTTCCACCGAAGAGAGACATTGATTTCTCTATTGATTTGGTGCCAGGAGTTTCCCTAGTGTCCAAGACACCTTACATAATGGGAGCACTAGAATTAAAAGAGTTGCAGATGCAACTTGAAGAGTTTTTAAAGAAGGAGTATATACGCTCAAGTGTGTCATCTTGGGGAGTCCCAATTCTTTTTGTGAACAAGAAATATGGAAACTTAAGGTTGTTTATTGATTTTAGAGACCTAAATAAGGTCACGATAAAGAAAAAATACACTTTGGCAAGAATTGATGATTTGTTTGATCAACTCAAAGGTGCAAGAATATTTTACAAGATTGACTTGAGATCATGCTATCATCAAGTGATGATAAAGGAAGAAGGCATTAGCAAGACAACATTCAAGAAAATATATGGGCATTATGAATTTACGACAATGTCTTTTGCAATATCAAATTCCGTGATTGTTTTATATTTCTAATGAATGGAGTGTTCAAGGAGTACCTGAATAAATTTGTAATTATTTTCTTAGATGATATTATCATATACTCTAAGTATGAATAAGAACATGAGAAGAATCTAAGAATGATGCTAAAGGTTTTAAGAGAACATAAATTGTATGCTAAGATAAGTAAGTGCATCTTTTATTAAAAGAAGATTCATTACTTGGGGCATATCATTTCAGCAGAAGGGATAACGATAGATCCTAAGAAGATAGAGGTCATTAGAGGATGGAGAGTGCCAATAAATGTCACAGAGTTCAGATCATTCATGGGTATTTTTGGTTATTACCGAAGATTCATAAAAGGATTTTCAAATATTGCAATTCCAATCACTTATTTGCAAAAGAAGGGAGCAAAATTTGAATGGACTTCCAAGTGTGAAGAAATCTTTCAGTAGCTGAAAGGCCAATATTGAATATTGTAGATCCAGATCAAGATTTTGTTGTGTGCATTGATGCATTCAAGGAAGGGCTCGATGGAATTCTTAGTCAAAAGGATCATTTGGTATGCTATGATTCCATAAAATTAAAAAAACATGAGAAATATTATGCTACTCATGATCTATAGCTAGCAACGATTGTATATGCATTAAAAATGTGGAGACATTACCTCATGGGTAAGAAATTTGAGCTAACGACAGACCATTGTGGTCTAAAACATTTGTTTAGATAGCCAACACTAAATGCTAAAAAAACTAGATGGATTGATTTTCTAAGTGAATATGATTTTAAAATTAAGCATATAAAGGGTAAGGAAAATCCACAAAAGATTCACATTGTTGACCAATATTTTATCACATTCATTCACAAAGGGGGATTTTAAATTGTGAAAAATAAGGTCAATATATTGTAGGTATTGGGGGGGATGCAGGGTATTAGGGAGTATAAAAAGGGGTATCTAATAAAAACAAGATTTTTCTATTAGAAATATATATTGGGAGGGGTGCTCAACATAAGGATTTTGGGAGTTATTTATCAATATCTAGTGAAATTAAGGGTATTATTTAATATCCCATGAACGCAAGTGCTATGTCATAGGTGCACTAAGTGAATATCTTGTGGGAAAATCAAGTGGTTGATGCACTCAACGAGAGAGCTCATGGAGTACATGTGGCAGCCATTAGCATGTACATGACTGATATGAAAGATAAGATTTTTGCAACAACAAATTCAGATCAACAATATCTAAAAATAAAAGAAACATTACAACAATGTAGATTTCAGAAGAAATTTGATTTTTATGAGCTGAAAGAATATGGAGTTCTCATGTACAAAAGAAAAGTGTATGTGCAGAATTCCAATGAGCCGAAAAATGTAGTGTTAAAGGAAATGCACAATGTGTTATATGCTAGATACCTAGGATATTAGAATACAATTTCATATGTGAGAATCCAATGCTTTTGGTTTGGAATGAAGAAAGAGGTGGCTAATTACATAGCCAGATGTCTAGAGTACCAGAAGGTGAAAACAAATCATAGACATCCAGTGGGTTTGTTTCAGCCATTGCCCATTACATAATGGAAGTGGAAAATTGTCACAATTGATTTTATTACTAAGCTTCCCAGAACAATGAAGAATCATGATTCCATCATGGTGGTGGTGGATAAATTAACTAAGGGACAACATTTTATTCTGGTGAAGATAACAGACAAGGAAAAAAATATTGTAAAGATATATATGAAGGAAGCTACTAGGCTAAATGGGGTGCCTAAGGCAATAGTTTCAGATAGAGATCCAAAGTTTACTTCCAATTTTTGGAAATGTTTGTTCAAGGGCTTTTGGACAAATTCAAATCTCAGTTCATTATATCATCCATAGTCAAATGGACAAACAAAGAGGACTAACAAGATAATTTAGGACATGCTCATAATGTATGTGATGGACCAACCATCAAAGTGGGAAGATTATATTAATTTGGTTGAATTTCCCTACAACAATGGGTATAATGCCTCATTGAAAATGAGTTTGTTTGAAGCAATGTATGGTATAAAGTGTAACACACTAGTGAGTTGGGATAATCCACCAGAAAGAGTAGTTGTTGGGCCATACTTGTTGAAGGAAATGGAATAGTAGATGAAAAAGATAAATTTGAATTTAAAGGCTACCCAAGATTATAGGCTTAAAAGTTATGCAGACAAGAATAGGGTGTTTAGAGATTTCAAAGTGGGCGAACATGTGTTCTTAAAAGTGAAGTGAAAATAAGTTTGCTAAGATTAGGAAGTTTTCCAAAGTTGGCAGCGAGATATTGTGAGCCTTTTGAAATATTAGAAAAGATAGGGCTAGTTGCATGCATGCTAGCATCACCTACATCCATGAGAGTGCATAATGTATTTCATGTGTCATTATTCAATAAATTTGTGCCTGAACCTAACCACATAATTGATTGGAATGTGATCCAGGTGGAGCACGAAGGGTATTTCTGGGTGGAACCAGTACACATCCTGGACCCAAAAATCAAAGTTTTCAGGAACAAATCCATAGATTCGGTGAAGGTTCAATGGACCCGCTACGGTCCTAAAGATTCTACATGGGAGAATGAAAAAAATATGTAAGAAGAATACCCAGAAATGTTTGACAATTTTGAAGAAAACAAAATGCAAGACTCCATTTTGAGCAACTAGAGTTCTAGAACCACATCTCAAAGTACTAGCCAACTACATTGGGGGGCCTGATAAAATAATGTCTCATTCCTTGGTTTAATGTTGATAAATGAATGGTACATTTCTTGGATTAGTCCTGATAAACTAGCGGTGCATTCCTTGGGCCGACGAGTTGAGAGGAACAAGATATTATGGTTGGAACTATTGGTGGAGTTGTTAAATTGCAAAATTTTATCTCTAAGTATTGTGATGTAAATTTGCATATATGTATATCGACATAGTGTACACCAAGGACAACACACAATTATATGGGAGGGGGAATGTAATATCCCCACTATAATCCCCAGTTTAATTTAATGCTTAATGTAGATACAATATGTGGCTACGACCAATCAATGTAATATGAAAATTGTATTTCTATGTTTTAATAATAAAAATGTGATTCCAACTACTAAGGGAAAATGGAAAGAGATGAGTTTTTTTTTAATAAATAAGAGAAGGGAGTGTCTAAGAGAATTCTTAAGAGGGGGCCCAAGGGGGAATTACCCATAAATATTAATCCAACCCATTTCCCTAAAATTGCTATTTGATATATGAACCTTATAATTTCTGATTGAGTGTTCCCAAAACCAATCATTGAATACATGTAAGAGGGTGGGCGTGAGTGGTCACATCCCATAGTTATTTGGAACATGGGGGATGAGTAAAATCAACTTGGGGGAAGTGTGTGAGTCAAGCAAGTAATCCAAAGAGAGGAAATCCATATGGGTAGCGACAACAGTTTTTACAGAATCAATTTTTGTGCATGAACATAAAGGAGAGAAAAAGAAATATAGCTAGGAGCTAGTGCATCCATGGAGGGTGAATTATAGAGCATGTCAGAGCCTATTTGGAGCGAATTGGAGTTGATGACTGAAGAGATAGATTTTCAGGCATGAAGAGTGAACGTTTTAGTGAGTTGCACTAAAACAACAAGCGTTTGTTGTTTTTTGTTGGTAGTTTTTCCTAGCAACAAGGGTAAAATCATGAAGCTAGGTAACACTTGTGCTTGTTTTATGACAAAAAAAACTGTATTTTCACAAGTTCTTCAACTTCTGGCATACAAAAGTATTTTTTTTATTTATAATTTCACTTTACAGTAAAAACAAAACTTGTAAATAATTTTGTTATCTATCCAATGACTATTTTTCAAATTTTTTTTATCAAGATTTGATATGTCAATTTGACAATTGTTTAACAGTTCGTTAAACATGAAATGAATGATAATGAGTTATTGTTTTCCACAACAATGTATCTGTTATTAAACTTATGTTTTTAAGAAATGAAATATACAACAACAATCTACAGAGAATCTATTTTATTATGACTATAATTTTGAATCTAATGGATGAATATTATAATTTCTAGAATTTTTTTAAGTTGAACAAGTTGAAAACGTTGCATATTTGAAACACGTGTTTTTCTACACCTTCTATCTATCTTAATTTTTACTTAAAGGTAAAATCTAAAAATACCCTTTTGACGAGAACATTTTAACAATTATGAATATAATTTTTCCATAATTTTTCGTTGTGTATTTTTAGAGATACGGTTTTTTCATTTCACCGAATCA
>JZKD02S1867264.1:222428-240398 GCA_000966675.3 Picea glauca
TGAAAATGAAAACAAATTATACCCAATGAAAGTAGATTCAATTTTAAAAATGTTGGTATCAATTCTCAAACTAAATTCTGAGTATTTGTAGGAGTCTGCTACCTCCAAAGATGAAATAAGATGGAGAGAATTTGCAGTTTCCTTCAAACAGTCCCATTTTCAAGTTTTCGGCCGAAATATTCTTTCGGCTGAAACCTAGTTTTTAACGGAATCCATTAAAAATAAACGTTTCGACCGAAAAGTATTTCGGCCGAAATATTCTTACCACGGGAAAATAGTTCATACAAAAAACATTGTACACGAATTTTGAGGGCACCGTTAAATTTGACGTGAAAATTTTCGGCCGAAAGTAACATTTGTTCGGCCAAAAAATTGCCGCTAGAAATTTTGGAGACCCGATTGTCACGAAAGTGTTACCCAGCTTCATGATTTCACCCACAAGTTTCCTTGAGTTCCCAGCTGAGTGATTCCTAGGTACCTGTGCCAAAGAGACCCTGATAAATGAATGGGACACCCAAGAGACTGAGATCAATGAAGGGGTACATTCCTTGGGTTGGGAAGGTCAAAAGGAAGAGAGCTGGTGGAAAATCGAGATAGCTATAAGAGAATACCAGTGGATTGTGAATTTTATAAGTTGTGAGTGGATAGTGAGAGACCATCATCTTCTATGGATTACTAGCCTTATCTCGAGGGTGACTAACTATTCATATTAGGAATAATCAATATATGGTTGGGTGGAACGTCCATCCCAAACAACTGGTTGCACAAACATTTTTATAAGATAAGTGTTATATCTTGCTTTTGTTGTGTTATGAGATTATTTGTTTTGCATGAGCTCTGTGCATTTGGAAATGATTTATTTGTTTCTTTGATGAAGTCTATTAGATGAATTTCATGTCTATTTTAAATTGTTGTAGATGCATGTAATTAATTGTAATAGACAATGGCTAAATCTAGTTTTAATTCGTAGTTGAAAGCTACATGAATTAATTAGATAGAATTTTTTTTCATTTTTATGAGTATTCTACACCACAATATCTCTCGGTTGGGTTGTGGTCTCTCGATTGAATTGGGGGATGCTACATTTTCATGAATTAGAGAATATTTATCAACATTAATAACTTTAAGAGATCATGGTTTGCTCTATTTGTAAAGAAGTGACCAAAATATTCAAAGTCAAGAGAAAATACCATACTTTCACAAATAAGAGAATCTATCAATATTAACAACTTTAAAAATTAAGAGATCGTAATAAAATAAAGCATTAAATAATTTCAAACCAAAAAATTACAAAATACAAATAAACAAAGAAAGGGAAGAGGACTAAACCACACCACATTTATAACATATAAGGAATATGAAATATTGAATTGAGTTCAAATAATTACAAAATTTGATTTGAGACTTGACTAGTTGTTTAGAGGGAGTATATGTATGTCCACATTGAGATCATTTTTCTAGAAAAAATGGCAAGATAATAAATGATATTATGTAAGTTTCATATACCAATATTGTTTTCATTTTCCCCAAAATTTAGAGTGTAAATCTATTAAAAAAGAAAGCATTAAGATTTACGACAATAATTCTAGTAGCATAAGACCTCCATTTGGTTTTCAAGAATTGTCATCCATGTCAATAGGATGAAAATTGTGGATCATCATAAGGAAAAAGTAAATGGTTTAATAAATTGGATAAACTTATTTGATTTAGGTACACCCACTTTTTGCTATTGGATTCAACATCTATGTTATGTTAGTGAAACTAATAAAAGCATTCATATGTTTTTGAGGATTCCACTGAAATGAATTTCTACAAGATTTGAAGATTATTTTGACACATTCATGAGATTACAATAACCTTAGAATAATATTTAATGAAATAACAAGTATCTTGAAAATATTACACAATATAATTATCCCAATTTCAAACCATGCTAAAATGACATTGAAAATATTTCACACTATAATTATCCCAATTTCAAACCATGCTAAAATGACATAGAAGCATTGATGCCTTTTCAACCATTGGATCTTGCCTACCGATTCAATGGCTATGATGAATTGTGGGTAGCTGGGAGTACGACGAATTCATGCACCGAAACCACCCGAAAACATTCCCAATTGTCGATTGGACCTCTCAACCCGACGATCCTCATTCATTATGGGTGGAATTTGGCTTGAGGTGACATCACCTCATTTTTGACTCACAATTTATCACAACCATCTGATCTTCCTTTCCCATCCGATGGTTCACTCCTCCCAGCGGTTGTTTTGTGTGAAAAATGGAATAGGATTGCCGTTGTTCATCCAACATAGCTCCAACGCCTTAAAATTAATTGGTCAAGTGTTAATTAACTGCCAAAATTTAAGAAGGGAAGTACCTAGGTGGCTGAATGAGGGGTGTGTGGCATCATCTAGTGGAATCCCACCCTAATTTTATTTATGAACCATAAATGTATAAGGAGGCGGTATTATGAGAACAGGTAGAGTCCCTTATTAAGAAGGATAATAGAATGAAAAGGGGAAAAAAGAGAATGAAATAGGTGAAGAGGGAGAGTTGATGAAGAAAAGATGGAGAAGAAAAAATAGAAAAGAAAAAAATGTAAAAGAAGATAAAATAATCCAATTGCAAAAAAAAATAAAAATTGGTGAAGAATTTTTAGGTTAATTTCTTTACGTATTTTTCATATTTTCTAAGAGTTCATTTGAGACTTATACTAGAGGGAATGTTGTAATTTCCATGTTGTAATTTTCATTTTTTAGGAATTAATATAAATTTATTGGTGAAGCTTTTGTGATTACTTATGTGCATGGTGTCTGTTTTAGTTGGAATCTTTTTGTCCATCATTATACATTGTCTTTATATGCTTTGAGATTTATTTATTTATTTATTTATTTTTTATGCTGGAGGAATCGGCAACTGGGCCGGTCTCGTACTCGCGTGACACGGGGTCGATTTCGACCGCTACCACTATAACCTCCAGGTGCCATACGTATGCCCCTTCCGCAGGCATGGGTAAGTCGGGGGGATTTGAACTTGGAACCTCATCGTACATAACACGCTATATCACGGCACTTGCCAATTGAGCTGCCCCCCGGGGGCTCTTTGAGATTTAATTTTCAGTTATAATGTTTTTTGTTTTTTTTTCCTTTTAAAATTCACTCATAGTTGCATCAAGTTTGGTACAAGATTACAAATTTTTTTCTAATGGAATAGCATATATATTCAAAACATTGCACAATATAATTATCTCAATTTCAAACCATACTAAAATGACATAAGAGCATTGGCGTATTTTCCACCATTGGATATTGCCTACTAATCCAATGGCTATGATGAATTATGGGTAGATGGGAGTACGACAAATTCACACACCAAAACCACCCACAATCATTTCCAACTGTAGGATTGGACCTCACAACCTGAAGGTCCTCATTCATTGTGGGTGGAATTTGGGTTGAGGTGACATCACCTCATTTTTGTTTCACTATTCATCAGAACCATCCAATCTTCTTTTCTCATCCAATGGTTCACTCCTCCCATGGGTGTTTTGTGTGTAAAATGTCATAAGATTGTCCATGCTCATCCAACTTAGCTCCAACACCCAAAAATTAATTGACCAAGTGTTGATTAACTGCCAAAATTTAACAAGGGAATTAACTAGGTGGGTGAGCAAGGGGTGTATAACATCATTTAGTGGAAGCCCACCCTAATTTTATTTATGAACCATACACATATAAGGAGGAGGTATTACGAGGAGACCACTTGGTTTTTATTAGGTAGAGCGATATATAAAGAACAATAATATAATGTAAAGGAGGAAAGGCATAATGAAATATGTTAAGAGGGAGAGATGAGGAAGAAAATATGGACAAGGTAATATAGAAGAAACAATGTAGAGGAAGATAGAAGAATCCATCTTCCTTAAATTAGAAAATGGCGAAGAATTTCTTGGGTGAATTTATTTATGTATTTTTTTTGAGTTTGTAAGAGCCCATCTGAGACTTAGACCACAAATATTATGTTTTTTTGTATGAAAAATGGCATAATATTGTCCATGTTCGTCCAACTTAGCTCCAACACCCTAAAATTAATTGTCCAGGTGCTAATTAATTGCCAAAATTTAACAAGGGAAGTAACTAGGTGGGTGAACAAGGGGTGTGTAGCATCATTTAGTGGAAGCCCACCCTAATTTTATTTATGAACCATAAATGTACAAGAAGGAGGTATTATGAGGATAAAACTTGTTTTTTATTAGGTAGAGCCACATATTAGAATGAAAAGGTGGAGAGGAAGAAAGAATTAGGTGAAGAGGAAGAGGAAGAGGAAGCTTTAGAGTTAGATGGGTTGGAAAGTCCTTAGTGATTTTCTAAAAATTCCAAACACGAGGGAATACATATTTTTAATGTATAGATAATTTTCATACTAATAAGAGGCAACATAGTAGTCTCATGTCACTCGAGGAGATAACGACACGTCTAAGTCTATAATTGTTGATAATGTTGATTAATTACATCAAGAGCTCAGGAAGATAAATGAGATAATTTTATGTTCAGAAGGACACCATTGAAGCTAGAAATCCAAGGAAAAGAGAAGGATCCATACCAAAGGAAGTCATTTTTCAAGACCAGTTGCAAAATTGGAGGTAAGTGTTACTCTTTAATTGTTGATGGAGGAAACACAAAAAAAATTAGTATCCATAGAGGTCATTGAGAAACTAAATTTGAATGTAGACCACATCCTTATGCTTATAGGGTCTCATGGATACAAAATGATACCATGTCAATGTTTCCAAATAGTGTTTAATAATTTTTCATATTGGAACATATCATGATAGAGTGTTGTGTGATATTGTGCCAATGGAAACCTGCCATCTAATATTGGGTAGGCCTTGGTAGTATGATAGAAGAATGATTCATGATGGTGTGAGAATAAATTTTTGTTGGAGAAAGATTGAAAGAAGATAAGAATACTACATATGAAGGAGGAAAAAGGGGACATCAACAATAAGAACAGTTACAACAATGGAATAAGATTCATGCTATGTTCAACCAAATAATTCTTAAAGGAGGAAAGAAAAGAAAGATGTTGTTTTGGCATTATTCCAAGGAGTTGGAGACCAAAAATGAGGAAAGTTGAAATTCTAGAAGAAGTGGAAGAGTTGATTGATTGATTTTAAAGAGGTTATTTTAGAGGAGATGCCCCATGGATTACCAACCATCAAATAGATTTTATACCTATTTCTAATTTTTCCTAACAAATCTCCACATAGAATGACACCTGCTGAGAATTAAGATCTTAATAGTCAAGTTTATGAATTGATGGAAAGAGGTTTGATCAGAGAGATATTGATCCCATGTGTTGTACCTACTATACTATCACCAAAGAAGGGTGGAGAATGGATCATGTTCATTGATTCTAGGGATATTAGCATAGTTACATTTAATTATAGATTTCTACTATCTAGGATGGATGAATTAATGGATTATAGGATGGATGAATTAATGGATTATTTGAGTGGTGCAAGGTATTTTCTGAAAACAGATTTAAAAAGTGGATATCATAGTTGGTCATGCCCTTGGATCGAAAAATGTGCCAAGTACCTTTATAAGACCGATAAATTAAGTGTATAAGGCTTATCTCGATAAGTTTTTTGTTGTTTATTTAGGTTACATTTTGATCTTCAAAATAAGTAAGGAAGAATATTTGAAGAATTTAAGACAAGTACTAGAGAGGTTGAGGCAAGAGAAATTACTAATAAATTTGTAGAAGTGTATATTTATGAAAAGGGAGTTAATTTATTTAGGGATTGTCATTTCTCAAGAAGGATTAAACATGGATCTTGAAAAAGTGAAAGCAATAATGGAGTTTTCGGTTCCTAAGAGCACATTTGAAGTGCAAAGTTTTCATGGATGAGCTAGCTTATATAGGGAGTTTATAAGAAATTCTAGTGGTATATGTGCAACTTGATGGTGGTGCAACTAAAGAAGATGGGTGTTCTAAGAATATGTGTAGATATCTGCATCTTAAATGTAGTATGTGTACATGATCCCTTTCTGACATCATTACAAACAAAGTATTGGAGAACATGGGTGGGCATGAAGCTTACTCATTCATAGATGGTTTATTAGGCTACCACCAAGTGTAGATCATGGAAGAATACATAGCCAAGGAAATGTTTTTGATAGAGTAGGGCTCATTTGCATACACTATAATTCCATTTAGTGTGAATAATGCACCTATAATGTTTTCTAGAATTGTTATTGTGGCCTTTAAGAACTTCATGCATAAGTTTCTAGAGGTATACATAGATTATTGGATAGTGTTCAATCTACTCAAGGAGCATATGCAAGTACTACAGTTGATGATGGGTAGATGCAGGAAGTTATAGATCTCTTTAAACCTGAAAACATGCATCTTTTGTACATTGTTTGGGACTCTATTGGGACATATTGTCTACAAGGAAGGCTTATTAGTTGATCAAGCAAAGATTGCAGTGATTGCGGACATGTTATCCCCACACTCCATAAGAGATTTTCACACAACCTTGGGATACTCAGGATATTATAGATGATTCATACAAATTAATGCAAAGGTTGTTGCACCATTGGAGAAGCTAGTGCGCAAATATACCATGTATGTTTGGACACAAGAATGCTAGGAGGAGTTGGACATGATGAAAGAAAGATTAAGAGGTGCATGAAGGTATAACACATGGAAACAATGAAGGAAAGGAGATTACGTAGAAAGTGTTTCATGTGGGATTATGGTAACCATCACTATTTGAAGAAGAAAAAGAGTATTGCAAGCACTCTGACATTTTACAGAGGATTGGGAATCCCTCAAGAAGATATGAACTATCGATTTTCCCGATCACTGTACTAGAGCCATTCGAGAAATGGTAAATTTACCATGTACGGACAATCAATCCCCTAGTGCATAGAGACAATCAATGATATATTATCTCCACAATAGAATACTTGACCCATTCAAAATAGGCCATTATAATAAAGGATTGTAGTATATATATGGGCGTGCGCTTCATTTTTGAAAATATTATCACAAGGTTTTGATGCCCAAATATATTGATGAGAAATCATGGTGTACACTTCATGAATGATATTGTTTTTGCGCTAACCCATGAGTTCATGATCCATCATCAAAAGATCACACCATATCACCCACAGGCCAATGTAACTTTTGAAGCATTCAAAAATATATTAGAGCATGTACTTACCAATATTTGCAATGTATAGCGCGATGATTAGGATCAAAGGATAGCAATGTATTATGGGCATACAATATTACCTAAAAATTATTAAATAAGCACACTCCATTCAAGTTGGTTTATGAAAAAGAAGTGGTGATACCACTGGAAATTGTGGTACCAAGTCTTTGAATTGCAATCGCGACACAGACATCAGATGACCAAGCACTACAAACGTAGTTGGATGAGTTATTGGAACTAAGAATAGACTAATTAATTATGGTACATAGACAAATGATTGAGAAATAGAGACAGAAGGTATGGAATGATTGCAACATCTGGCACACGAGTATACAACTGAGATATTTGGTATTACTATATGACAACAAGTTCCTGCAACACCTAGGTAGGTTATGCGTGTTCTAGTTAGGGCCCTTTAGGATATTATACATCAATGAGGATGGCGTTGAGAAGTTAAAAATTCTCATTAGTTAACCACCGAACGGATTGTTCAATGGAAGTCGGTTGAAGGTGTATTATGGCCCACAAAGGTCAGATGCACCCTGTATTGAGAATTTTTTATAGTTAACATATATTAGAAGTTAGGTAGGTAGGAGTAAAGCAAACTTTAACTATGCAATGATTAGTAGGATATGATAGATGTAGAGAATTCACAGGATAGGATAGATCTAGAGAATCCATAGGACAGGATGGGTTTGTACCCATGCATATCTAGAAGATTAAAAAAAATTAAGGGTTAAATGCAATAGTAAAAGGATAGGACAACTAGAGGACAGTGGACTGACAATGTCTATGGGAAAACATGACAATGATGTGATAGGAAATTGGGATTAGACAAGTCACAATGGCACGATGGATGAGAAAAGTTATGGAAACACATCCTAAATGGTTCGTCGACATTACAACAATACAATATGTTTAGTTCCATGACAGATCAATATGACATGAGGAATGTGAATGATCATCATAGTGGGTACAACCATCGAACGATAATCATGAAAGGCCAAGAATTGGAGGCACTATTGAGAAAGTGGCCATGTGAGAAAATGACCTTCATGACTATTTATATTCACCGTTGTTGTGCTACTAGTTAGTTTGCTAAGACTTAAACCACAACATCTAGAGATTTTAGAGAGCACCATGCAATCCAAGCTAAGCCAAAGAGACGAACTTGCTTCTTTCCTAATTTTTGTCATGAGATCCATGTCCCATCTAATGAAATTCAAAGGATTAGTGGATAGTACCTAGTAGTGGTGAAAATTTATCGCAATCGAGATTTCCCCGACATGATGGTTAATTCCAACAAACAACTGGAAGACATTCAAATATAGGAAGAAATGGAATCATAGATAATAATGACCGACCTCATACAAGAGTTACACATCTAAGAAATTCTCTTGGGAAGGGGACCCAACCTACAATTTGTTGAATACAACATCAAGGTTGCAACACATTTCCTTGAACTACACTTCAAATTCTATGCAAAGGTCACCCCAGGGCCCAAGAAGCAAGAGTAGGTGATCCCTATGTGATTAACCAACCCTATTTAAAAATCCAATAGTTTAATTCTATTATATCCCCCCCATATCATGTGCATCTTCCCTAGTATTGACCACCCTCATGTAGCCCGTAAGACAGAAGAAGAAGAGGAAGGACACACATGATGGAAATATCACCCTAGTTGATGACCTGGAGATCACTTAAGTGATAGCACTAAGTTCGAAATGAAGGACTTGGACTAAATGACTCAGGAGGTTCTAGGATGCATGTTGAAGGGAAAATATCTCCAGATAGTCCAAACCGAGATAGATGACAAAGAGGTCAAGATACCCGACAACTGAAAGAAGAATTCACATTTAGAATATGGGGGTTTTCGACACATTAAAGGGACTACAAATGTCTACCACATTCATCAATATGGACATATTTTTCCTAGACATGGATTACTAAAATCATTCCATGGTTTCAAATCAAGTGTTCCAAAACTTTATCATGGAGCTAATGAAGAAGGTGTCATCTATCGACCAAGTCATAGCGAAATGAAGTTTGTTGACTCAAAGATGCACCAACTAAATAGTTTTGGGGGATTTTTTTCACCCTAAGGTTTTGGAAATACCACATGCACACCACAAGTATACACTTTGAGCATGCCACAATTTTTTCACCATGTGGGGTCAAGATTCAAAGCCTGCACCAACTAGTTTTCTGCTACACATGCCAACTAGCTTTCTATTGTACGTGCCAACCAGTTTTATACTATGTTAAAGGACTTGTAAAGTTTGCATGCATGGAAAATCCTTAAATATATTCTATAATTATTGTAATTATTTTTTTAACAAACTGAATGGTCATGGTCAATGTTGTGAATGAGATTGCAAGTTTTTTATGATTTCCATGCTTCAGTAGGGATGAAAGGAATGCATGTAAATATAAAAGGGTTAGTTTTTTGGTTAATATATTATTCAATGTTGGAGATTTATTGTATTCATAGAGTTGTAAGTAGAATGTGAGAGAGAAAGTAGATTGAAATATGAGTTACAGGTCTCTAGTTCAATCTTAATGAGTCTCAACATAGGCTATGACCCTCCATGTATATGAATGTTTATATGTGATTAATGAATGAAGGCCAAAGGCCCATTTGATCTTCTATCATGAGTTTTGTTATGAATGAATGTTTGTTAGATATGTTAGGCTACATGTGAATGGTATAATGTTTTCATTAAAGAGTAGAATGATGCTATGAGTGAATAGGATCTAATGTGTAGTGTGTATTCAAGTATTTCTTGTTTGTAATATTCCAACATGTTCTGCATAATCATTTTGTCTCTGTGATTCTCAAGCGTGTCTGAGGTGAGACCTTATTCAGTCCATGAATATTGAATATGATAATGCAAATGGGGTATTTTTTGGTCAATCCTTTTGAACGTTGGGTTTGAAACCTTGAGCCAACAATATCCTTGTGGATTTCCCACTAGGTTAGTGAATGTCCCTCTAGTTTTAGTTGGGAAAAAAAATATTTTGTTCTTCATCTATATGATGGAAACTAAAATACATGTCTAACTATTGCAACCAATGATTCAACTTAACAACATCCATCTCACCTTGATAGGGCTTGATGTCCTCGTTCACTTCCATTTTAAATAGAGGTTGTGAAGGAGTGATGGCAATGGAACTTGGTTGCTCTTTCTTGGGATATTTTTTCAACTCATCTTTTGGGTCTTCACTCTCTCCCAGTTTCTCACATGATTAAACTTGTAAGTTAGAGCCACCAACCTCCCCGAAAGGTCCAAAATTTTTCTCTAGAGATTCCATGAGCAGGGCCATGTTGTAAGAGATATCATTGACTTGATATTCCAGCCTCACAAATCTCTATTCTACTGCATCCAAAGGGTTTTTATTAATGGACTCATCCACCATGGCTAGGTTTCTGTGACTTCCTTCTTAAGCCAATTCCTAGATCCTACAACTTCCCACAGAAAAACCCAAAGAAAAATTTCTATGATACAATTATGATCTGTAAATTTATGTGGATATTCCATTAGAACAACTAGTCACAACATATATCTTATTATTTTGAAAAATAATTTATTATTAGTTTATTTCCTTAGATATCATATTTATTATCACTAGTTTATTACATGTAAATTAATGAAATAACTGAAATATGAAAATGAAAGACTAAGAAAATGAAAACACCATCCACACAAATGAACATGAGATGTATCTTGGGAAACAAAATATGAGAGAAAACCCATCTAGAAGGAGAGACTTTTTCTCTTCTCTCTTTTCTTCAATTTTGAAATGAAAATACAAAGAAAGAGGCACTGGAAATGGAGTTTCCTTTGACACTATGTCTTGAATAACTGTTATAGAATATTATTCCTCCTCTTTTATTCTCTCAAATCCCACTCCTAGATTCTCTATTCAATTGTGGAATAAGTACAATGCTAAGGAAAGGAACCCCCTCTCCTCCTAGTGGCCCGATATTTAACATAATGTGATATCCATCTAAGGTTAGGGTTTTTGCATGCCTCAACCCTCAATTAATGATAAGGTTTTGGACCTTATAGAATATTCTTGAAAGTCCCATGTGACTAGCCCCACATGTGTAAGTAATTGAGGCTGATGTGGCATCCACTCGATAACATGGTATTCAAAAAGGTAGGTCAACTTGTGGTAGGCATAACTTCCACATATAAGCTCCATTTGAGGTGAACTCCACACTATTAGAAAGGTCCTAGTGTGTAGAACAATGTCAAGTGGCTATGATCTATGCTTATAAAGTTTTGACTCCAAAAAGTGTTGTTTGATGCCTAAAAATGGCTCTAGAATTTTTCGAACCCCAAATCTCCAAATTGCAACTTGTTGCTAATATGGGCCCTACAAGCCAATTCCTTTTACTTTTCCACCCATAAAATACCAATATACATGAAAAATTGTATAATCATCCATTCTATATCACTCTAAAAGTGCAAATCCATTAATGGAGAAAGCATTGAGATTTACTACAATAACTCTAATGGCATGAGACCTCCATTTTGTTTTCAAGTATTGTCATCCATGTTAGTAGGATGAAAATGGTGAGCCATCATAAGTGAAATAAAAGTGGTTTAACAATGGATACACTTGTTTGATTTAGGTACACTCACTTTTTGTTGTGCCACCTCAGTAAGGTCCATAAAAGAAAAATATATATTAAGATTCATCACCTATATTATGATAGTGAAATTAATAAAAGAATTCATATGTTTTTGAGGATTTCACTATGAAAAATTTATACAACATTTGAAGATATTTTCAATATTATTTTGACACATTCATGAGACTATCATAATTCCAACACATAATAAAATACAAAAAATTGTTTAATGGAATAGAAAATATCTTCAAAATATTGCACAATATAATTATCCCAATTTCAAATAGTGCTAAAATGATAGAGGAGCACTAACATCTTTTCTAATGTTGGATCTATCATTTTGATCCAAGGACTATCATGAATTTCAAATATATGGGAGTGAGATGAATTCACAAACCAAAATCACTTGTAATCACTCCCAACTGTAAGATTGGACTTGCGATCTAATAGACCTCATTCATTGTGAGTGGAATTTGGGCTGAGGTGACATCACCTCACTTTTATCCCATAATTGATCACAACCATCTGATCTTCCTTTCTCATCTGATGGTTCATGCCTCTCATGAGTTTTTTCATGTGCAAAATGGAATAGGAATCTTAGGGTATTTTTAGGGGTGAAATTTCGTCAATTGGCTATTTTTGGCCATTTTTTGGAAAAAAATATTTGCCAATTTGGTTAAAAATTCACCTAGTTTAACAAAAGTATTATTAAATTGATAATATTCATCAAATTTTACAAGTTTTAATAGTAAATTATATTTATTTTATTTAATATTCACCTACATATTTATATCTATGATTTTTCAAACTAAAATAGTCGCTTAGAATACTATACATAGGTACAATATTTGAATCCTTAAAAAATACCCCAAATAGGATTTCCCATGTTCATTAAAACTTGCTCCAACACCCTAAAATTCATTGAGTAGGTGATAATCAACTACCAAAAATTAACAAGGGAAGTACCTAGGTGGGTGTACGAGGGGCGTGTGGCATCATTTAGTGGAATCCTACCCTAATTTTATTTATGAACCATACAGGTATAAGGAGGAGGTATTATGAGGAGGCCATTAGGTTTTTATTAGGTAGAGCCACATATAAAAAAGGATAATAATGAAAAGGAGGAAAGAAAGAATGAAATAGGTTAAGAGGGGGAGATGAGGAAAAAAAGATGGACAAGGTAATAGAGAAGAAAAAATGCAGAGGAAGATAGAAAAATCCAACTGCCATAAATTATAAAATGGTGAAGAATTTCTTGAGTAAATTATAGTGGACCCTGCTAATATTGTAGTCATTGTAAATTTGCCACCACCAAATTCAACAGTACACCAGTTAAGAGAAACACTGGGACATACACGTTATTACAAGAAATTCATAAAGGGGTATTCGTAGATTACTGCATCAATGGAAAAATTGTTAAAGAAGGACACCACATTTCAATGGGATGAGGATTGTCAAAAAGGATTAGGCACTTTAAAAGATAAGATGGTAACACCATCTATACTAGTATTCCTAGATTGGGAAAATACATTTCATGTACATGTAGATGCATCATCCATAGCACTTGGAGAAATTCTAGTGCAGCTAGGAGCAGGGGACTTAGACCGTCCTATAGCCTTTGCAAGCATAAAATTGTCAGAATCAAAGAAAAATTACAACACTACACAAAGAAAAGGCCTAGCCATGGTATATGCAATTCAAAAATTCAGGCACTATTTATTGGGTAAACACTTTAAAATGTTCATAGACCATTATGCGCTTAAAAAACTAGTCAAAAAGTCAGTTTTTTTTTTTGGGGGGGGGGATTTGTAGATGGCTATTGTTATTCCAAGAATTTGATTTCGAAGTGATAGTCAAACTAGGGAAGATGAATGAAAGAATTGCTCACCTGTCAAGGGTAACTAATGGAGAAGAACCTACTAACTTGGAAGAAAACTTCCTTGATGCACAATTATTTTTAGTACATGTAGCTGATGAATACTTCGCTAATATTATTGAATACTTAAGAATAGGGGTTGCACCATAATATTTTAGCACTGCACAAAATAAAAATATAGTAGTCAGAGATAAAGACTATCAACTTATTGTAAGACATTTATACAATATGGGCGCATATAACATTTTGAGAAGGTGTGTATTAGAACCTGAAAGGCCCAGAATTTGGCAGAAGCTCATGAAGGTTTAGTTGAAAGACATTATGTAGGTAAAGATATCACACAGAAGGTATTGTGTGCAGGATTATGGTGGCCAACAATCCATGAGGATGCCAAGGAATATTGCCAGAAATGTGATGTTTGTTAGATTGTTGGCAAACCCAACAGAAGGGATGAGATGTCTTTAAGACTACAAGTGACTATACAGGTATTTCAAAAATTGGAAATAGACTTTGTTGGACCAATCAATCCACCAAAAAAGAGGCCAGGAGCTAGATATATCATTACTTTGAATGAATATTTAACAAGATGGGTAGAAGCAACACCAGTCAAATATTGTAGTGCAGAGACAACAACACACTTTTTATTTGAACAAGTGATCACCAAATTTGGATGTCCTAGGATTTTGATGTGACCAAGGCACTCATTTTATCAAAAATACCATCAGGGCTATGACTGAAGAGTTTAATGTCTATCACCAAAAGAGTACACTATACCATCCTCAGGCAAATGGAACAATAGAAGATTTCAATAATATTTTGGAAAATGATTTGACTAAGATCTGCAATGTCAACAGGGATGATTGGGACTTTGAAATACAAACAGTACTATGGGAATATATGACCACGTGTAATAAGTTGACAGGACAAACACCATTCAGATTGGTGTATGGGAAGGAAGAAGTGGTGCCATTAGAATTTCGGGTACCTAATCTGGGTGTACCAACAATTACCAACATGACAGAAAGAGGCGTATTACAGGAAAGGTTAATTAAACTAATGGAAATGGAAGAGGATAGGATTCTGGAAATATTTCACTAGAAAGTACAGAAAGAAAGAGACAAAGCCTGGCATGACAAAAATATTAAAAAGAAGAGTTTTAAGGAGGGAGACCTAGTTTTGCTCTATGACAACAATTTTTTCCAACACTCTGGTAAGTTTAGAATGCATTGGCTAGGGCCATATGAAGTAAATACTGTCAAAGATGGGGGATCTGTACAACTAAAATATTTGAGAGGAATGAAACTAAAAGGAATGATCAACGATAGTCAATTAAAACTATACAGGGAAAATAGACCTACTGACCCTTAAAAGTTACAACATAGTGAGAAAGGCATGTATATAGTGTACTATAGCAGAGATTAGGAGAGAAAAATGATGCAAAGAAATAAAAAGGGGAAAATAAGAAAAAAGAAATACAAAAATAGAAAAAGGAACAAAAACATAAAAAGACGCAGAAGTTGACTGAACCACAAGAAAGTGCGAAAAAAGTCACGCGCAACAATTACTGCGACAATATCAGAAGACAACATGCAAGAAAAATTACACTCAATGCAAATGCACACAAAAAGTGAAAAATAGATATGGTTGAGTCTATAAAATAAAGAAAGCACATGTTTATTCAACACTTAGAGTTTTTTTAGCACAGAGCGAGATACAGAGAGTGTGCCCTAACTATAACATTGCGAAGAAGCAAGTGAGTGTGTGAATTCGAGAAAAGGTGACCCCACCAAATTTTGGAGCTCCAGGCCAGTATGTATGGGTTACTCGGTAGGGCCAAAGGAACAAGGAAATAATGAGGCATCGACAATGTAGCAAGTGAAAATAGGGCATAGCTACAAGGCCTAGAATGGTATTCTGAACCCTAACCTAGAGACGCCTGCAAAGCTTGACGAAACAATGGGACCACAAAAGACCCACAAAGGAGAGGAGGTGTTGGTCGAGGATATCACCGACTGACCAGAATCAGAGAGGGAAGAAGGGGACGCAGACACAGCAGAGGCAAGACCATCTGCTATTGGGAAGAAATGAAAGGTGTAGGATTCCATGGATATCACACTTCCATATCTCCTAGACATAGTGGTCACTATGGATGATATGCTGGGAAAGGTACCCAAACTTAGATACTCATACCATGATGTGCCCAACACAACCAAATTCCAATATTTGGCTAAAGAGTATTATTTATCAAACACGGGGAATATGGGACCCTTGGGTAAACCAATAATACAGCCCTAAAAGTGGATAACGAGATTGTACAACTCTGGCATCATGAACTTGTTGGATATACTGCACTTCAGGTGTGGTTAACATGTTGGGTTTGCGTCAAGCAACTAGTCGCCCATGTACAAAGACACATATTTTGTATGGATAGGATAGTACAATTGGATGTGGCATTGATTACCAATGTCACATGAATACCTACATTTGGTGCACAGCAAGAGGAATACTCGGATAACAAGGTGTGCGAGAAGGAAATCACAGAGACGGTTAAAGCACAATTTGGCACCAGTCAGGGTAATAGGGGCATTGTGCTCAAGGATATTAACAAAAATGTGACAAGGTTCGTGAGAAATATTATGTATTGCAAGATACTAAGGAAATGACGAAAAGAAGAAGCGTCAGTAAGAGTTATTGCAGTAGCCTCATAGTGTGCGAAAGGAGTAATGTTCAGTCGGGCACCATACCTGTTGAACCAGTTTTTGGTAGATTACAAAGATGCGCAGGATAATGGAACCATGTTCGATTACTCTTGGATGATAATTCTTATAGCTTTGGCAGTATGGAAGGATCCAAATCTCTCAACTTTCCTGGATAGGAAAGGGAAATTTTATCTATCCAGATATGAGTTCCTCTAGAATGCCAAGGATAAAAAAACTCAACAAGTAAAAAACATAGGTTTTGCAATGTTGCTAGAATAAATACAACAAATAATGTATGATGCATACATGTGGAGGTAATCCAAGAGACACAAGGGATATCCAGGTTCAAGGCATCCATGCACCACATGTGGATCCATGCCAAAAGGGATCCAAATAAGGTGTGGCTAGAAATGTAATATTTTGTAACGAAGGAAGAAGTTGACTGGATAGTCCAAGAATAGCCTACGTAGTGGCAAATTCCAGTAACAAAACCAACAACAAGGTTGGTCATGAGACAAAACTCCAAGCCCAAGGACAAGGTTGAAGCAAGTTCCTCAGTGAGAACAAATAGCCCAATTGATGACACTTGAAAGGATAGAATGTGGAATCAACCATCCAGAAGCAAAGCAGTACCAAAAACACCGAGGACAACAACAATGAAAAGGACAAAAAACCAACCAAAAAATGGAAAGGGGGATACTTCAGAGTCTAGGGAAGAAAGGGTCTAGAGTAAAACAAGTGGGGCACAACCCTCGCATACAATAAGGAAGCCAACGCAGGAAAAAGATGCGTGCAAGAAGAGAAAGTATGTCACAAAAGACCCAGTCATCACCCTGATAGAGGATGATGAAAAGTTAGTCGCGAACAAGGTCCAAGACATGAGGGAAGAAGTGGTATGTGTTGTAGTGGAACAATGAGAAGAGATCATGGCCAAGATCATAGAAGCCCATGAAAATTTACAACAACTACGAAATTAAGAAGGACCACATACTATAGTGCAACAACAGGAAAAGACACAGTGACCCCCTGCACAAAAACAAGGAGAGGAGACAATGCAGTTGGTATTCCAAAGTAGTGAGACATTTACAGTCACGTGCCAAATGATCAGAATGGATCAGGAGACTATGAAGAAACCCATGGGGGACATAGAGAAATTTGAGGTTGTCACGGAAAAAATACCCACCAAGGCACTATACGGACTCTAGGCCAACGTAATGCAAAAAGTGCAATCCAAGGCCCGCATGGATACGACCAACTTGGAGGTGGGTAGAGGAGTCGCCAAAATGCTAGAAATCACATGCGACCAACTGACTTCGAAGAAAGAACACATAGATAAACTAGAATAGGGGTTAATAATGATATATGATCACATCCTAGACAACATGCAAGCACCAGAGAAGAGTGCAGAGGAGAAGATTGTTAGGACCACATATTGTACCCTTTTTGCCCATACTTTTTGCTATTATTTTACCCTTCATCACCTACATTTTGACTTATACTATCATTTCATCTAATCATTCCAAGGTAT
>JZKD02S1867264.1:333593-343875 GCA_000966675.3 Picea glauca
CCTCCAACATGAAGGTCTGCATGGCGGTCTTTCAACTAAAGGGGAGCGCTCTTCTATGGTGGAAGACACTCCTACCGCAGCTGAACATGGTCGTCGAAGACGTGTCATGGGAACTGTTCGAGGAATGGTTCCAAGAGAGGTATCTTTTAGAGGAATTCATTGAGCGTCAGCTCAATGACTTCAACACATTACGACAGGGAGGTCGTACGGTGCCCGAGTACGAGGCACGTTTTATGGAGTTGCTTCGGTATGCTCCGCACCTTAACAGAGAGAAGCTCAAGGTCAACAGGTTCGTGTTTGGCCTTAATGGAAGCCTGCGTGAAAAGGTTAGGATCTTGATGCCTCAAACCTTGCACGACCTTGTCCAAAAGGCCCTCATAGCAGAAGAGGAGCTTATTAGTGGGGGTCAAACCAGGACTCCATCGAGACCAGCAGGGCAGGGTTCCACTGGTACACCGCAGCATCAGACACTGGCTAAACATACGCAAGGATATCGTGATTTCCATAGGGGATCCACGTTCACTACACCTCGACGACCGCCGCCTCAGCAGCGAACACCTTATTGAGGACCATAGCACCAGCAGTAGCGTCGCCCGCAGTAGCAATAGATTAGGCCTGTTCAGCAGAACAGACCAGGGTTCCAGGCCGGTGGATAGTCATCTTCTACTTCGGGTACCAAGACTACTGGGCCAAAGAAGGGGTGTTGGACATGTGGGGAGACACACTACCAACGCGACTGTCCTGTGGAGAGGACCAGAGTTTTCGGATCAGTCGGACCCACTACAGTGGGAGATATGGGCAAGGACCATCGGATTCATGCAGCGGTGAATAACTGCCAGGCAGAGCACCAATCGAATATGCTCGAGACAATAGGTATTGTCGCTGACCAGACCCTTAGTATTTTGATAGACCCTGGTGCTACTGAGAGTTTCATTTCTGGTGCAGACCTAAAAAGGATTAAGGTAAAGGCAGTCGAACAGGACGAGTTTAGCTTCGTAGAGATGGCTTCGGAAGCCAAATAGAAGGTTGGAGGAAAGGTTATGGGATGTTCCCTTAACCTGGGAGAGTTTGTCACGAGGGTCAACTTTTACGTCACGATCTTAGGGTCTTATGACGTCGTGATTGGTATGGATTGGTTGGAATCGCATGAGGCGATACTCAACTGTAAGATGAAATGGTTTAGCTTGGTCGATGATGAAGGACAGAGACGTGTGATTGTAGGAAGAAAACAGGGAGTATCCCTGAGGTTCGTCTCTTCCTTACAGTTACAGAGGAGTATGCGCAAGGGGTGAAAGATTTATGCGATCCTTGCGCTAAACGAAAAGGGAGTAGCGGAAGGTCTAGAACACCTTCCGGTGGTGAAGGAGTTTGCAGACGTATTTCCAGAGGAGATGCCTGGGATGCCGCCGGAAAGGGAACTGGAGTTTACCATAGACCTGAAATCGGGGACCGAACCGATAGCAAGAACGCCTTATCAGATGTCGACTCTGGAGTTGCAAGAGCTGAAAATGCCACTGAAGGAGTTGTTGGACCTGGGACTAATACGCCCTAGTGTGTCACCGTGGGGTGCACTAGTTATTTTCATATGAAAGGCTTTTCATTGACTACCATCAACTGAACAAGGCTATGATCAAGAATCAATATCCCTTACCAAGAATTGACAATCTGTTCGATCAAATGAAGGGTGCGATGGTGTTCTCCAAGATCGATTTGTGATCAGGGTATCACCAGTTACGAATCGAGGATGACGTCCCTAAGACCGCCTTTAAGACAAGATTTGGACATTACAAGTTTGTTGTTTTATCGTTTGGATTGACAAACGCCCCAGGGGTATTCATGAGTTTGATGAACAGAGTGTTCCGCGAGTACTTGGACAAATTCGTCCAAGTATTCATTAACGATATTTTGAGCTACTCTCGGACGACGAAGGATCATGACGAGCACTTGCGCTTGGTATTACAGTGTTTACGAGAATACAAACTGTATGGGAAGTTGTCCAAATGCTCTTTTTATCAATCGAGGATTCACTACTTAGGGCATGTCATCTCCGGTGAAGGTATTGTCATGGATCCAGCTAAGGTTGAGGCTATTATGGAATGGCCCACGCCAACGAATGTCATAGAAGTGCGTAGCTTTATGGGTTTAGAAGGATACTATCGATGTTTTTTCGAGGGATTTTTGAAGATAGCAAATCCGATCATGGAATTGCAGAAGAAAAACAAGAAGTTTGTTTGGACCGAGAAATGCACAGAAGCATTTTGAAGGCTTAAAGAGTTGTTGAACACATCACCGATACTAAAGGTCCCTGACATGAACGCAGACTTCTTGATATGCATTGATGCATCCAAGGAAGGTTTAGGCAGAGTCTTGATGCAAGACGGATGAGTGATTGCTTACATTTCGAGAAAACTAAGAAGGCATGAGGAGAACTACACGACGCACGATTTGGAGTTATTAGCCATTGTATATGCCTTGAAGGTTTGGAGACACTACCTTGTTGGATAAAAATTTGAATTAAAGACTGATCATTGTGGACTACAACACATTTTTATGCAAAGCAACCTGAACGCGTGACAACGGCATTGGTCAGAATTACTTAGCGAGTACGACTTTGAGATTACTTACATAAAGGGAACGGTGAACCGAGTGGCTGATGCTTTGAGTCGAACACCACACATCGTTTCAGTGTTGCCTCTTCAAATGAATCTGCGTGAGAAGATTCTCACTTTACAGCATGACGATGACTGGTACAAAGAAGTCGAGGATTTTATCGGACAAAACACAATGATGGTACCATGATATGAGGGATTTTCTTTAGATAGCGATGGGTTATTGAGGTTTAGAGGTCAGATTTACGTACCGCCAAACGACGAGTTGAGGATGTTGATCCTGAGCGAGGCTCATAGAGAAGTTTACATGGCTCAACCAGGAGTCACGAAGATGAGGGAAAACCTTAAACCCTTATTCTTCTGGAAGGGAATGAAGGCTGACATAGTCAACTATGTGGCTAGATGTCTGGAGTGTCAGCAGGTAAAGGCTGAACATAGACATCCGTCAGGATTACTTCAACCACATGCCATTCCAGAATCGAAATGGGAAGTTATTTCGATGGATTTTATTGTTGGATTGCCACTGATGGCAAGGAGATACGACTCGATTTTTGTAGTAGTAGACACTCTAACGAAGAGTGCTCACTTTATTCCTGTGCGTACGACATATCAGACACCTAACATAGTGAGAGTTTTCATCAGTGAGATTGTGAAGCTGTATGGCGTGCCTAAAAAGATTATATCCGATCGAGGATCGGTGTTTACCGGACGATTTTGGACGAGTTTCCAAGAGGCCTTGGGAAACCAACTTAACTTTAGTACTGTGTATCACCCAGAGACGGACGGACAGACAAAATGTATGAACCAAACCTTGGAAGACATGTTGCGCATGTAAGTGATGGACCAACAAAAGTGTTGGGAGGAGTTCTTGCCCCTAGTAGAGTTTGCTTATAACAACAGTTACCAGAGCACCATTAAGATGGCGCCTTTCGAGTTCCTTTATGGGAAACCGTGCCGGACGCCCTTGAGTTGGGATCGGCTGGAGGATAGAGTCCTGGTGGGACCAGAAGAAATCCAAGAAATGGAAGAGCAAATGCAAACCATAAGACAAAGAATTAAAGAAGCGCAGGATCAACAAAAGAGTTATTCCGATGCGCACCGAGTCGACCGTAGTTACAAGGTCGACGATCGAGTATTCTTGCAGGTTAAGCTGCATAAGAGTTCAATCAAGTTTGGAAAGGGAGATAAACTCTCTTCTAGGTTTGTGGGACCTTTCGAGATTGTGGAGAGAAAGGGGCCCATGGCCTATCGACTAGCCTTGCCTGATTCTTTGAGGCATATGCACGATGTTTTTCATGTATCTATTTTGAGACATTATATTAGTGATCCTACACACGTGATTGACATGAGATCCTTGCAGGTATCATACGAGGGAGTGCTCACGGTTGAGCCAGTCCGCATTCCAGATCATCGCATTCGACAGTTACGACGTCGAACGGTAGATCAGGTAAAGGTCTAGTGGAACAATTATAGTACACACTCGGCGAACTGGGAGGATGCATATGATATGCGCCAGCAGTTTCCATTTTTGTTTGATAGATAGATTTATGATACTGTGGTACTTTTATTTCGGCATTTATACTGAGAAACTTTGGGATGACACTTTCTCGCAAGTGATCTGGATTTTTATGATGATAAAACATTTATCCTTGATGATGATGCATTCTGATAGATGACATGATGTTTTACTTCTTTGACATAAACATGTGTTATTGACTCAGTTTATTTGAGTGTGCAGGGTTTTTGACCTGGAGGATGCAGAGGCATCAACGGAACCCTTGGACTCTGGATTGAGTTAGGGAGTGTGATATTTGAGTTGATTTATTTACCATGATATTTATTGATTTGATGATATGTTGTTGACATGTTCTGACATGATGTTTGATGATGCAGGCTGACGATAGATTGCCGACCAGACTCACATATGGAGTGAAGGGGCCACACACGATTTCCAGAGAGGTTGAGGGAGAGGTGTGGACAGCAGCCCTGCCACAGCCTACTAGCACTCCTGTCGTGGCTCGAGCTGTAGGTTAACGATTACCTAGTTCAAGAGGATCCACGATGCCGTGAGGGCAGATTGCGACAGTTGCTCACGATGATTCTAAGGGGTGCACAATAAGGCGGGGGTCTTATTCCTTAGAGCCCTTAGTATCCCACAAGTTCACCTAGCGGAGTGTTGACTCTAGGGGTTATAGATGTCTACAAATCAGTCAAGTCATTGAGTGGCACCCTTGGAGCATGTGGTGCATCCTGAAGGGCACATCGCACAAAAGAAACACAAGTTGGCAAGTGGCACCCTTGGAGCATGTGGTGCATCATGAAGGGCACGTCGTGCAACAGAAGCAAATGAGGCGAGTGGCACCCTTGGAGCACGTAGTGCGTCCTGAAGGGCACGTCACATTGATGATGATGATGAGACAAGCCTAGATGACCCTAAGACCTTAACGCCTTAAGAAATTCTTGAAATGACTCCCCTAATTAATTGTCGCCCAGTTCAAATCTAAACCTAAATTTAAAACATCTCTAAGATAAAATTTTGTTTAGCCTTAAGAAAAAGACCCTACAGAAATAAACATAAGAATGCAAACTAAAACCCTCCTAGGTAATAGTTAAAGTCTTCTTAAATTAAGGGGGAGGTAAAGTAATGAGGGAGATAAATTAATTGAAACCCATGGTTTTTAAATTATAAAGAATAAATAAAATTATTTAAAGTGTGGGAGTATAAAAGTTATGGCTTTAAAAATAAAATGAAAATATTAATTAGCGCATTTATCTTTTTGGTTTTAAAAGAAAAAAAAAAAAGGAAAGGAATAAATAATAGAAGTAGGGAAACTAGTAATAATTTAAATATATTAAAGGAAAGTGGGGGACATAGGGTAAAAAGCAAAAAGGAATCATCAATTAAGAACTTTCTATAATGAACTAAAATAGCAACTTCTTTTAGGGAAAGTTACTAAAAGCATGTAAGGGGATCTAGGAACACCTAGGAGTAATTTTAGGAGCGACTCTAGGTGGGATAGGGAAATGAGCATTTTAATTTTTAAATAGAAAATAATTTTGGAGAAACGTGGGGGATGAGTGATACTTGGATGGCAGAGAATTTTTAGAGGTTTGTCATTAAAACTTAAATTAATAGTGATTTAGGGAAAGTAGGTGGGTCTCAAATTTCTATAAAAGAAGGGGAAGATGAGGAAGAAGGGGATAAACAGTTAGCGTAATGTTACGCTGCTGGATTGTGGCTTGACTGATTTATTGTGAGGAGTTGGGGATTTTCTCAGCTGTATTGGAGTGGTAGCCCAGCCTTGCGAGGCGAGATGAGAAGCTAGACTTATATTCTGGAATTTGTGTGGCCCCTTTGCGGCTCGGGCGGCTAAGGGAGAAGCAGAGTACGCCTAGCGATTGGCTGGGAGGTACCGGTGAGGCCGCTACAGTCAACAAGCAGGAGCGGCAAGGAGCGCGGGACATCAATCGTGGCGCGGACATCAATCGAGGAGGTCGAAAGGAAAAAGTTATGCACATTATTTGGTAGAGTAGATGCTTGGATGTGATTCTTCACTGTAATTTTATTGCTTTATAATTTTACTGCCAATGATGACCACGGTGATAATTAGCATGCATGGTATAATTTTTATTATTATTATTCAAGACTTTATCTCTTAAGTTAGGCATGTTGGAATAATTATTGTGTTGTATGGAGTCCAGTTGCCACTGAAATAGTTCCCTTACCATACTTGAGTTTGACGTAAGGTTATGACTGAACCGTACTGTATAAAATTGTCTAAATCTGTTTTTGGAATGACTTTCTGTGTTGCGCTGCGAACACATTTTTTTCCATAGATGTTGCGCTACCAATATATTTTTCCCATATATGTCTGCGCTGCCATATGTTTTTCCCTTGTGAAATTCCTTGTATCACTGGTGGCGGTGGGGTCTTTCCGTGTATATATTTCACACCTTCTAATCCATCATTTTAAATTGGATTGCTTACTCTGTGCACGAGCTTTGTTTTTTTTATTTCTCTGTGGGAAAACACAATTTCTGTGGTTTTTATTTCTCTATGGGGAAACTCAATTTCTGTGGCTTTTTATAATTTTTGTGGGCAAATTCATGTTCTCCGGTTTCGATTTTCTGTGGGCATTTGATCTATTGGGGGCTGGAACTTTTCTTTGCATGTTGTTGGGCATTTTTTCTGTTCTCTGAGGGAAAAATCCTATGACTGTCGGCGTTTTCCTTAGTCACTGTGGGCATTCGTTTTTGGGGCAATTCGTTTTACTGGTTACTGTCATTACGTTTTATGAATTACAGTGTGCGTTTAAATTCAGGTATGAGTTGGTGTGCGTGTTTTATTTCGTTTTATTTTTGTGTGCGTTTCTATTCCCAGGGTGTGTTTTTTGCTGCGCTTTTATTTGCGTTTTATTGCTGCGTTGTATTGCTGCGTATGCACAGGAGTGAGCATTTATTTCTGTTTTTTATTAGGGTAGCATTGCGTATGCACAGGAGTGAGTGTTTATTTCTGCGTTAATGGTCTGTGTAGTTACCTTCTCTGCATTTTTATGTCAGAGGGGGCATTAATGTATACAGTTGTGTTTCATATCTCCGGGGCTGCATTATGTAATATAGTGGGCGTTTTTCATTCAAACTGGGCATTATTATAGTTGTGGTTTTATTTTTATTTTTTGGTCTGCGTTTTTGATCGAGTGAATGTTAACCTCGGTCTGCTTAACCCTTGAGCCTACCTCGCCTTGAGATCTTGCCTTAACTGGCAGTGAATGGTATCAGTTACCCCCTTTGCGTATTATTTAATGCCTTTTCTCTTCGCTTACTTAGATTTCTAGGTTCCGTCCTTAAACACTTTGTTCATTGCCTCCTTTCGCCTTTAAAATGGTAGCAGCCAGTCTAAGTCGAATTCTGAGGATAACAAGACCAATGGCTCATGAAAATTAGACAATCCAGTAGCTTTAATTATTGCTTAATATAAGCATATTACCATGATAACTGTATGGGTGATGCAACAACATTGAAAATTATAATTGGGTGGTTATATACAACTGTCTCGTTTTATATCTTTATGAGGAAATAGTTCTGCCTTCCTCCTCAAATCTTTGATGTTATGTATATTATGTTTGGATGTAGTGAAATGAAATGTTATGTTAATGAATATTAATTCAATGGAACGTAATGAAGTGAAAAGCATTGAATTGTTATGTTAATGCTTTTGGCCAAACTAAGGCTAAGGTTATTAGGGTGCTTGGAAATGATTAACGGATGTAATGTCTGATGTTAAAGCTTATGGACTTGCAATA
Source organism: Picea glauca (assembly GCA_000966675.3). Lineage (NCBI taxonomy): Eukaryota > Viridiplantae > Streptophyta > Pinopsida > Pinales > Pinaceae > Picea > Picea glauca. The sequence continues at coordinate 341,506 of JZKD02S1867264.1, forward strand.
GGTAAAGGAAGAATGTTATGGCATACATATTTATCATTGAATGATTGTTGTTGGACCTTGGTCTTCTGCTCATTTAGAAATGTAATGATATGGTTTTATTGTTAATGATATCATAAATTGTGTTAGTAAGGTGTAAAGGTATTGATTAGGTAATGTTGTTACGGTAACACGTAAAGGAATGTCATTGAATAATTGTTTATAAATTTTGTAGTTATAATATATTGTTTTTGAAATATGTAATTGTATTGTACTTTCCATATAAATAAATTGCAATGTTAGAGTTGATATCATTTGAAATGTATGATCATTGTTTTTATTGCAATGTTATTGTAATTAGAAATGTAATGATATGGTTATCTTATTGTAATGTTAGTGTAAACTATTGTTATTGATAAAACATATATGGTGGAATGTCCTGGATTTACGTACAATAAATCACTCGGAGTTAGTAAATGAGGGTTGTTGTTCATTTAAATAATGTTGAACTTGGGTTTCGTTGTCGAAGTCCTTTTGTCACGCGCCTTCTGTAGGGGATGTACTTGTTCTTCTTATTTATGTTGTACTTGATTGTAATCAGTTAGTTGCTTGGTCTGTTATGTCGGGTGGGATGTAGACACCTCCATGTTCCTCAGAACAGTTGTCAGCCCTGAGACCTTAAATGGTTAAAATCGATGGGAACCTGGGCTTGAGCGTTGCTTATGTGTCTTGGAGGTCCTAACCATTGCAGGGTAGGATGGAGGGGTAGTCAGTTTTACTTATTGTTGTTGGATTTTTGTGTAAAGAATCCAGTGCCGTATCAAGAGTCTCGGGTCCTTTAAAGGTAGGGTTTCCACTCTTGTGACACCCTGACAGAGATTACTAGTTTCTGCCTGAGCAGTCGGCCAGCAACCTATATGACATTCTCTCTCTCCGGAGCAGAGGACTAAAATTAAACGCCCTGCTTTCCTATGAAGAAATAGTAAAATCTACTACCATGGATTCTTCCCTCCGTGTTCTTACTATGCATAACCCAGTGTGTCGTTAAATTCTCGTGGTTACCTGTTGTGTGCCTTATGTCTAGAGACGTTTATTGCTTGGTGTTACTATTGTATGTCGTATGTCGTCTTGTTGTGTTCATCTTGCTTGCGTCTTGTGAGTCATCGGGTGGCGACGTAGAGTCAATTTGTTTGTTTCCTCTTTACTCACGCACACACACCTTAAACAAAAAAAATAAAAATTGCACCTGTTAACAAAGTTGTTGTCGTAACGAGGAGGTCGTTACACTGAAACTTGAGCCAAAAGAGTAGAGGCTCGTTGGAACTAGGAATGTACTTGACATTGATTTGAAGGATCACCGACAAGATCATTAGTTGTTTCTCATGTTGAACATACCCATCTAGGAAGCGGTGGAACTGGTGCTTGTTCAAGTTCAAAGGACTCATCTGGAGGAAGTTCAGCAGGCAGAGGTGGATTTTAATTCTCAATGTCATCATCTGAAGAAGAAACCAGGATAGGAATAGAAGAAGGCACAAACACAGAAGATGGCTCGTAGGCAGAAGAAGGCACAACCGTCAAATTAGGATCATAGGCCAAGAGATTCTCATCAAATTTAACATCTCTTCTAAGAATAATTTCATTACAATGTGGTTGAAGAAGTCTATAACCTTTGACATCTTCAGAATAACTAACAAATATACACTTCTCACTTTTAGTATGCAATGCATACCTTTTCTCATTAGGAATGTGAGCCCATGCTATACTGCCAAATACACAGAAGTGACTTACATCTAGTTTAATTTTAGTCCAAGCTTCTTCCGATGTTATATTTTTAAGAGAGTTTGTGGGAGTGTGATTGACTATGTAATTTACACAGTTGAATGCTTCCGCCCAATACTTTAGACTTAATCCCTTAGATTGGATCATACAATTAGCCATTTCTTTTAATGTGCATTTCTTTCTCTCAGCAACACCATTTTGTTGTGGTGTATATGGAACAGTGTGTTGCATTTGGATGCCCTATGTAGTGTAGTAGCTTGTAAAATTATTGTTTACATATTTGCCTCCATTATCTATTCTTAAATTTTGAATTTGATGTCCAGATTGCTTTTCTACAAGGGCCTTGTAGGCCAAAAAAATTGCTCTTAAGTTTTAAGAAGTAAACCCAACTACATCTGGAAAAATCATCAATGAAAGTTAAGAAATACTTGCACCCAGAAAAAGGAGAAGAAAATGGACCACACAAATCACTATGAACAAGTTGTAAAGGGCCTGAGGCATGCCAAGAGGCACGTTTGTCAAAATTATCCCGATGATGTTTGTCGAGAACACAATCAGCACAAACACCATCTCTGCATGAAATAAGAGGAAGACCAGTCACCATCTGTTGATTAC
>JZKD02S1867264.1:434340-449635 GCA_000966675.3 Picea glauca
TATATATATTGCAGGACTCCTGAGAGGGGATATGATGAAAAAGAGACCACGATGGTTGAAGAAAGGTGGTGGAAGGCACCTGGAAAGGTGGCGTTAACTTCCACCGAAACCAATATCGTATTTGGACTTCACTGGCCCGAAGAACCAAGAGCAGCTTACTGGCTTGAAATAATTTACTCACAGGTTGGTAGGTAGATGGCTCCTCAGGAATTAATGAGGTATGGGGGAATTGAACCGCCCATCCGTAGGAGCCTTGGGCCTGACCACCGCGAGGGAAATTGTACCACACGCAACCTCGCAAGGGGAAAATGTGTGAGGAAGGAGTGAGAAGGGGCAGACGCAAGGAAAGGAGAAAGAAATCTGGAGATATGCAGAGTGAGTGATAGTAGAGAAGGGGGAGAGTAACCCTCGTTCTCGGTCACAGTCAAACCGAGATGTAGTCTCACAGCATCGTGGTCTTAGCTCAGGGGTGGCTAGTGGTAAATCTTATCGGAGTCGCTAAGCCTACGGTTGGGTGGAAACGAGCACCCCTCTCAACAGTGGCATCACCTCTGGTGTTATTTCTGATAAGTGTTATTTGAAGTTAATGCAATAATCGCATGTTCATTTTTAGGTGCTTGTAAATAGTTCTGAATAGAAGCATTTACCTAACGTTTGATTTGATAGAATGGATGCCTGTGTATGCTTACATGCCATAGTTGTTTTTCTGCACAAATGATTAAGTCTGGGACATGAGTTCGCTCCACCGAGAATCGTCTTATTTTCTTAGTTTCTCGTAATATTCTGGGAAGGCCCCTTGAGGGTACTCCTTTCCAAGAATTACCCCATAAACCTTGTAACTATACTGAACCTTACCAGAGACACAATTAAGATCAGGTAAAATTGCCTGAGAACTATCTGAGGGTTCATGCAATCCGGGTCTAGAACCATTATACAAGAAAGAATAGCTTTCTAAGGTCTCAGGGTCATGGGAGCTTGAAGCTCCGAGAGTTTGAACTTCGTGATTCAAGCTCTGAAGGGATAGCGAGATTCAAATATAGAAAGAAAATACCCTATCGTTTGGTAAATGAACGGTCAGAATCCTTTCAAGAATACCCCAAGCCTGTCGACACCGACGGATCTAGAGAAGGAGCGTAGGTGTTAACACCTCACCCTTTTAGCCTTTGCAAATAAGCGATGGGATCCTGGATCGTAGATCCTAGGGACCCATTGGAGCTCTATAAGCCGTCACTATTAACCTTCACTTAGGCGGGAGAGTGAAGTCGACTACGTCCCGAAAATCCCAAAGACATCGGGACCGTCCACATTAGAGGACAGGTGGCAGAGATTTGTCCATTTCGCGTATCGAGGATTCGAGAGTTTAGATGTGGAAGACCTGACTCTTGGAGTCACGAAGTTTCGAGTCACAATATCGTGATGTGATCTGGGCCATTAATCTAAGAGGATAGGTGGCAGAGATCTGTCCATTTCGCGTATCGGGGATTCGCGAGTTTGGAGGTGGAAGACCTGACTCTTGGAGTCACGAAGTCCCGAGTCGCAAGATCGCGATATGATCTGGGTCGTTGATCAAAGAGGAAGGACAGTCGTGGGATCTGGCGTCTCGATACATCGTGTATCAGGGGTTCATGAGTTAGCAGGTTGAAAGGAGTCGTTTACGACTTCCTGAGTAGCGAAGTTTCGAAAGCCGAGCATGAGAGAAAACGTGGCAGAAATTCCTGGTGGGGCCCACGTGATTGACGGGTGGACACGAGTCGCTTGGAGAAGGGAGTCAACATTTCATTGACTTCTCGCATCTGAGGGATTCGCGGGATAAGAGCATGAGAGCTCAACCCTTGGACTTGTGAAGTCGCGAGTAGCGAGAACGCGAGAAAGAAAATAAGTATTTCCTCTCGGGGGTTCGTGAAGGTAAGGTGCCAAGATTCGACGCTTCAACCTTCGAGGTTGCGAGTAGAGAAAAGTTTCAAAGAGAAGTCCCAAAGGAATCTGGACCATCCATCAAGGGAGACACGTGGTGAGCGGTCAAAGCTTAGGGAAAGTTCCAAAATCCTGTGGACCATTGGATCCACACTATCAAGGACCGTTGATCTCCTACACGGATCTCCATACCGGAATTCGAAGATTTGCATGACATGAGTTTTTGGGATCGTTGCAACTCGAACCCCTGGGCATCGAAATCCCAAAAGGATCCAAACCGTTGGATCAGGGGAGGCTTACAGTCATTTATCTCCTTTGGAGGGAAACTTGGGAGACTTCGTGGATTTTGGGGATTTGAATGGGAAAGGAAGAAATCATGCATCGTGATTTCCCAAATCGTGAAGGTTCATTAAGGTCTTTGTCGATTTAAGCGTGTGGTCATAGAATGTGGTCACGAGGACAAAACCCAAACAAGAATCTTGTATACGCTAGCTCTTTCAAGATCCGCTGCTTCGATGTGTCGGGGTTTGCAAAATCGAAAGACTCGACACTCGAGTAGTGCTGAGCCGTGAAGAGCGAAAGGACACCATACTTGTTTGGCCTGTGGTCATGACCCACGATCACATGGAGGTGGACAAGGAAGGAACTAACCTACGCTAGACCCCTGCAGGTATTTTGGGGATCCTAATCCTCGAGAATTTGGAAAAAAATTTGATTTCCGTGGTGGGTATGTGACACTGATGATTGGGCATCGACTGGATTCAGTGAAGTGTTCTCAGTCAACAACAAAATTTTTCGAAAACCAATGGGTCGATGGTCAAGCATTGACTAATTTGGCAAAGAGTTGAAGTTCGACCAAGGGAAACAACTGATGGGTTGATGGTCAGGCGTCGACCAAATTCATCATTATGTTTGGGTTGCCCAACAGAATCAGTAGATGAGAAGTGAAGGAAAGAGGGTGACAATGTTTCATGACACGCCAACATACATGTGTCATTCCATGTCACCCAAGTTGACACTTCAAGATGATGTGTCATGCCACATCAACATACATGTGTTGTGCCACATCAACAATTTCCACATCATCCAACAAAGATGGTCAATGGCCGATGGTCGGGTCGACCGAATTGAGGAAGTGTTTTTATCAATCAGTGGGGATAAACGATGATCGATGGTCAGACATTAGCTAGATTAGTGAGGAGTTCCATTCACCAATGGAAATCACCATCAACCAATGGTTGGGTCTGCTGGGGTGTGCAAATAGGTCATTGGGAGTTGGGTCGATGGTCGACGATCGAGTCGACAATTTGGGGAAAGTGTTGTGAGAGCCAAAGGGGAATGTCGGTCATCGATGTTCAATGAAGCGCATATCAACGACTCATATTTTACCTGATTTGAGATCGACGACTCAGATTTAAGGGTTGTTAATGCAGTAAAATAGTTAATTTTATGCAAAATTTTGTGGTTTTTGAAAGTCGTTAACTTGCGGGGCATTTTTGAGGGCCTAACTGATGTTTTTATCCAATTAAAACCCACGGGAATAGTGTGTGCGAAGTTACAGTGTCTCTACAACTCAATAAAAGAACTCTAAGAGAGACATCCAATGAGCTAAGTTGTTTGTAAAACAAAGCTTGTATGAGAAAGTTAAAACTAAAACAATGAGGATAAAATTTTGGCACTGGATTACTTTTGGAAGGAATAAATCCATGCTAAGAAGTCCATTTGGGGTGCAAGAGTAGTCTATGGAAATATTATGAACCATAGAAGACAACTATGGAGCCAGATTTGGGATATGGTTCACTGAAAATGTGTTAGGAGTGAAAGAAGACACCTATAGCATACATGGATAAATTGGGTAAAACAACCTAAACTTCTTTGGACCATAACTTTCAACTCGGAGCTCAGATTTGAGAAAACAAATACTTTATGGAAAGTTATTGAGGAGTAGAAGACATCTATAAACCCAGAATTTTCAATTGGACAAAAAAATTCTCAAAAAATAATAAATAGATTTTTGTAGTGAAGTAAAAGAGTGGAAATTGCAACATGTAAATGTTGTAACTTTTCTCTTAGAACTCATATTGAGGCATGGTTATATTCGTTGGAAATTTTTTTCTAAGAGGAATGCATCAAATGAATCAAAATTTGAGTTAGTGCAAGGTTTCCTTCATAAATTGATGAAGAAATAACTTGTATTATAATGGATGAGATGTTTTATGCTATGCATGTTTCTAACAGTAATTATTGCATGCACATTTATTACAGAATTAGAGGTACATGAAGGAAACTTTGATTATTGTATGAGGAATAAAGTTATGGAATATGTTTAGGGATATTACATCCATGAGGAAGAGATTAGAGGTATGTATGTTAGCATGGGGAATGTTGAGACAAAGTCAAATGGAAGAAGACATATGTAAGAACCTGTAACTATGAGAAGCCTGCATAGGAAAGTGTAGAGCTATAGAGTTGATAATGAAAGGATTATGAAGGCTCAGGAGGAGATACTTCAGAGTTTAAATATTTTACATAAGCAAGTTAAGAAGGACTCTGACACTAAGCAAGAAACTAGTGCTAGATAAGTGTGAGCATCTAGATCCCAAAGGAAAAAAGATGATCATGGAAATGATAGGCAGTCAAGAAGCATGGAAGGTACCATCATTTGCCAAAGAAATCCACTAGGGGAACTCATGCAAGTTTAGGGCTAGGGAGAAACCCAAGTTTTTCTCCTATTCGAAGGAAAAGGAGAAGGCTTGAGGCAAACATATTGCAAGGAGAGCCCAAGAAGATGAAGCCACCAACTTTCAATGTTGAGCACAGGAAAGGACAAGAGGCCACTGCCTAGCTGTTGGAAATGAAGAAATATTTCCAGCTGCATGATTACCCCTCCTTGGTAGAAGCTAGAATTTCCACCTACCACTTTCAAGGAAAGACAACCATGTGGTGGGATCAACTTAAGAAATCCAATAACCTTGATGGAAGATGATCTCATGGAGGTATTTCAATGGACATTTCAAAGCATTATTGTGAAAGGAAGATGAAATATTTATTTGAACTCAAGTTGGGAACCATGTCAATAGAGGAATATGAGAAGAGGTTCTTTGAATTGTTGAACTATGTTGACTTCATCAAGGATGAGAAAGTTAAAATCCAAAAGTTCCTAAGTGGGTTACACTCCTTCTACATTAACAAGATTCAATATGATAACCCCAAATCCTTGGAGGAAATCACAAGGAGAGAAATTCATCTTTATGAGCAAAGCAAAGGAAGACCAATTTTCCAAAAATATTGGAATGAAAAGATGAAGGGTAAAAAGGATCAAAGGAAGAAGGGTTTTAAGCCACCCTTTTTCAAGAACAACACTCAAGAAAATTAGCAAGGTCAGTCAACCCAAAATGAGCACAAAATTGCAGATTCATTTGGGAAAATGACAAGGAAGCAACCTGCACAATGTTGGGGATGTGAGGGAAATCACTTATATATGGATTTACCTCACAAAGCAGAAAGGATGAGGACAATCCACAACATTCAGGAGCCTGAAATAATGAAATACATGGGAAGAAACATGCTAAGGATTTATGCAGCCTTGGAAAAAAATAAAGAAGAGTATCAATACCCCATGATTGAAGTGGAAGGTAAGATTTATAAACACCCCATAACAATTTTAATTTATTATGGAGCTAGCCATAGTTACATAAACTTTAACATTGTTGAAAGATTTCGCTTGCAAAGGAGTAAGCATAAGAAATATTGGTTAGTTCAGTTAGCCACGGGATCTAAGAGAAAGATCAATGAGCTTGTTAAATATTTTTTAATAGACATTAAAGGGCTCAACACAAAGATGGATGTAAACATCATACCTTTGGGATCATAAGATTGTCTAATTGGCATGGATTGGCTGGAAAAACACCATGTTGTCCTAGATTGTTACAACAAGACAATTGCATATCTTGATGAAGAAGGGCGGGAAGGCAAGGTTCAAGTCATTACAAGAGCGATAGCTATTAGAGATATTTCAGATATGTAGTTGAAGAAGAGTTTTAGGAAGGGATGTCATATTTTTGCAGTCCATATGGAAGAGGAAGCCAGAAATAAAGTGGCAAGCATTGAAGACCATCCGTCCTTAAGGGATTTTGAAGATGTTTTTAGAGAAATACTTAGATTTCCACCAAAGAGAGACATTGATTTCTCTATTGATTTGATGCCGGGAGTTTCCCTAGTGTCCAAGACACCTTACAGAATGGGAACACTAGAATTAAAAGAGTTGCAGATGCAACTTGAAGAGTTTTTAAAGAAGGGGTATATATGCTCAAGTGTGTCATTTTTGGGAGTCTTAGTTCTTTTTGTGAACGAGAAATATGGAAAATTAAGGTTGTGTATTGATTTCAGAGAGATGAATAAGGTCACCATAAAGAACAAATACACTTTGGCAAGAATTGATGATTTGTTTGATCAGCTCAAAGGTGCAAGAATATTTTCCAAGATTGACTTGAGATCATGCTATCATCAAGTGATGATAAAGGAAGAAGGAATTAACAAGACAACATTCAAGAAAAGATATGGGCATTATGAATTCACAACAATGTCGTTTGGAATATCAAATTCCCTGATTGCTTTATATTTCTAATGAATGGAGTGTTCAAGGAGTACCTAGACAAATTTGTAATTGTTTTCTTAGATGATATTATCATCTACTCTAAGTATGAAGAAGAGAATGAGAAGCATCTAAGAATGATGCTAAAGGTTTTAAGAGAACATAAGTTGTATGCTAAGATAAGTAAGTTCATATTTTATTAAAAAAAGATTCATTACTTAGGGCATATCATTTCAGCAGAAGGGATAACGAGAGATCCTGAGAAGATAAAGGTCATTAGAGGATGGAGAGTGCCAATAAATGTCACAGAGGTCAAATCATTCATAGGTATTTCTAGTTATTACCGAAGATTCATAAAAGGGTTTTCAAATATTGCAATTCCAATCACTTATTTGAAAAAGAAGGGAGTGAAATTTGAATGGACTTCCAAGTGTGAAGAAATCTTTTAGTAGCTGAAAGGAATCTTGACAAGTGTACCAATATTGAATATTGTATATCTAGATCAAGATTTTGTTGTGTGCATTGATGCATTCAAGGAAGGGCTCGGTGGAATTCTTAGTCAAAAGGATCATTTGGTATGCTATGATTCCATAAAATTAAAAGAGCATGCGAAGAATTTTGTTACCCATGATCTAGAGTTAGCAACGATTGTATGTGCATTAAAAATGTTGAAACATTACCTCATGGGTAAGAAATTTGAGCTAAGGAAAGACCATTGTGGTCTGAAACATTTTTTTAGATAGCCAACACTAAATGCTAGACAAACTAGATGGATTGATTTTCTAAGTGAATATGATTTTAAAATTAAGCATATAAAGGGTAAGGAAAATCCACAAAGGATTCACATTGTTGACCAATATCTTATCACATTCATTCATAAAGGGGGTTTTTAAATTGTGAAAAATAAGGTCAATATATTGTAGGTATTAGGGGTGATGCAGGGTATTAGGGAGTATAAAAAGGGATATCTAATAAAACAAGATTTTTCTATTAGAAATATATATTGGGAGGGGTACTCAACATAAGGATTTTGGGAGTTATTTATCAATATCTAGTGAAATTAGGGGTATTATTTAATATCCCATGAACGCACGTGCTATGTCATAGGTGCACTAAGTGAATATCCCGTGGGAAAATAAAGTGGTTGATGCACTCAATGGGAGAGCTCATGGAGTACATGTTGCAGCCATTAGCATGTACATGACTGATATGAAAGATAAGATTTTTGCAACAACAAATTCAGATCAACAATATCTAAAAATAAAAGAAACTACAACAAGGTAGATTTCAGAAGAAATTTGATTTTTATGAGATGAAAGAATATGGAGTTCTCATATACAAAAGAAAAGTGTATGTGCATAATTCCAATGAACCGAAAAATGCAGTGTTAAAGGAAATGCACAATGTGTTATATGCTAGACACCCAAGATATTAGAATACAATTTCATATGTGAGAAGCCAATGCTTTTTGTTTGGAATGAAAAAAGAGGTGGCTAATTACATAGCCAGATGTCTAGAGTACCAGAAGGTCAAAACAAATCATAGACATCTAGCGGGTTTGTTTCAGCCATTGCCCATTACAGAATGGAAGTGGGAAATTGTCACAATTGATTTTATTACTAAGCTTCCCAGAACAATGAAGAATCATGATTCCATTATGGTGGTGGTGGATAAATTAACTAAGGGACAACATTTTATTTTGGTGAAGATAACATACAACGAAAAAAATATTGTAAAGATATATATGAACGAAGCTACTAGGATAAATGGGGTGCCTAAGGCAATAGTTTCAGATAGAGATCCAAAGTTTACTTCCAATTTTTGGAAATGTTTGTTCAAGGGCTTTGGGACAAATTCAAATATTAGTACATTATATCATCCATAGTCAAATGGACAAACAAAGAGGACTAACAAGATAATTTAGGACATGTTCAGAATGTATGTGATGGACCAACCATCAAAGTGGGAAGATTATATCAATTTGGTTGAATTTTCCTATAACAATGGGTATCATGCCTCATTGAAAATGAGTTTGTTTGAAGCAATGTATGGCATAAAGTGTAACACACTAGTAAGTTGGGATAATCTGCCAAAAAGAGCAGTTGTCGGGCCATATTTGTTGAAGGAAATGGAATAGTAGATGAAAAAGATAAATCTAAATTTAAAGGATACCCAAGATTATAGGCATATAAGTTATGTAGACAAGAATAGGGTGTTTAGAGATTTCAAAGTGGGCAAACATGTGTTCTTAAAAGTGAAAAGAAAATAAGTTCGCTAAGATTAGGAAGTTTCCCAAAGTTGGCAGTGAGATATTGTGGGCCTTTCGAAATATTAGAAAAGATAGGGCTAGTTGCATACATGCTAGCATCACCTGCATCCATGAGAGTGCTTAATGTATTTCATGTGTCATTATTAAATAAATTTGTGCCAGACCCTAACCACATAATTTATTGGAATGTGATCCAGGTGGAGCACGAAGGGTATTTCTGGGTGGAACCAATACGCATCCTTGACCCAAAAGTCAAAGTTCTCAGGAACAAATCCATAGAGTCAGTGAAGGTTCAATGGACCCACTACGGTCTTGAAGATTCTACATGGGATCATGAAAAAAACATGCAGGAAGAATACCCACAAATGTTTGACAATTTTGAAGAAAACAAAATGCAAGACTCCATTTTGAACAACTAGAGTTCTAGAACCACATCTCAAAGTACTAGCCAACTACATTGGGGGGCCTGATAAAATAATGTCTCATTCCTTGGGTTAATGCTGATAAATGAATGGTACATTCATTGGATTAGTCCTGATAAACTAACGGTGCATTCCTTGGGCCGACGAGTTGAGAGGAACAAGAGATTATGGTTGGAACTGTTGGTGGAGTTGTTAAATTGCAAAATTTTATCTCTGAGTATTGTGATGTAAATTTGCATATATGTATATCGACATAGTGTGCACCAAGGACAACACAAAATTGTAGGGGAGGGGGAATGTAATATCCCCACTATAATCCCCAGTTTAATTAATTCTTAATGTAGATACAATATGTGGCTACGACCAATCAATGTAATGTGAAAATTGTATTTCTATGTTTTAATAATAAAAATGTGATGCCAACTACTGAGCGGAAATGGAAAGAGATGAGTTTTTTTTAATAAATAAGAGAAGGGAGTGTCTAAGAGAATTCTTAAGAGGGGGTCCAAGGGGGAATTACCCATGAATATTAATCCAACTCATTTTCCTAAAATTGCTATTTGATATATGAACCTTATAATTTCTGATTGAGTGTTCCCAAAGCCAATCATTGAATACATGTAAGAAAGTGGGTGTGAGTGATCACATCCCATAGTTATTGGGTACATGGGGGATGAATAAAATCAACTTGGGGGAAGTGTGTGAGTCAGGCAAGTAATCCAAAGAGAGGAAATCCATATGGGCAGTGACAACAGTTTTTACAGAATCAATTTTGTGCATGAACATAAAGGAGAGAGAAAAAAAGATAGCTAGGAGCTAGTTGATCCGGAAAGATCTGTTAATGACTGTGGTTGAGTTATTAATTACATGTGTTAATTAACCATTTATGAAGCTGAATGAAAGAGGATGAATTTAATGAAGGAACATAGCATCCATAAAACAGTATACAAATCTGAACTGAAGCAATAAGAATAACAAACCATAACAGGAGAAGTGATAATGGAGTTCGACACAAAATTGCCTATGTCTCCGGGCCTTTGTCTCAGTGGGTGAGGCTTCTTTATTAATTCTCCAACGCTTGAAAAGTACATCAAAAGTACATCAAATGAAATCCATTCTGATCTCACTGTGTTCTGCTCGACCTCGAAAATCCAATGCAACTGATGGCACTAAAAAACGCTGAGTATAGCCTCCGAAAATGGTCTCCAAAGTTCCTCTAATTCATTGGTTTTCTCTGCATAAATAGCACTATTATGCTTTAATCTACATCAATTTGACCGGTAGCAGGATTGGTAAAACCTTTTAAATATATAAAACAGGGTCATGGGATCAAATTCCAATGAATCCCTTCCTTATGGCATAAAATCTACTTCAAATTTCATAAAATATGGCAACAGATTCACATATGGTTTTAAAATAATCCATACCCAAGGTTTCAACCCACTTAATCTGCATATAATATATGTCACTGAACTTGGAACGCGTCATTTTTTTTAATATCATGGCAGATATTATATTACGTATAATACACCTTATATATTACATAATAACCATAATATATGGTCAAAAGATGTGACAGGGCCCTTTTAAAAAGGATATTATTTAAATCAATATATATTTTAAATATTCCTTGGGATTCGTTTCCTTTTAATAGTCAATCCCTTATTAAATGGTTTGTTGCACCATTGCATGGATCATGGTCATTAATATATTAACTTATGGTTTTAATAAACCATATAATATATAACTAGATCAGCCTATCGGCATACCTGCCGATATGAAAGGACACTTTGATGGGTGTCAGGAAGATGCTGTCAGGTTCGTTGTCAGCGGAGCCGCTGGTTTATCTTTGCCTTTATGAAAATTTTTAGTTACGAATGTTTTTTCCTATGTATTCATTTATGAACAACCATCACTTCTATAAACATCGCCGATTCTTTTACAATAAGACATTCAATTGATGGACCAATCAATTGATAGATAAATAATTTTTTAAATAATATGAAAATAAATAATTTAATTTGATAAAGTTAAACTTAGGAATATGGTTAGATTTTTTTGGTCAATGCTTCAACTAATAGAGAGTCAACGCAAACTCATCGCTATATACCTGGCTTTCGACAAGTATAATAATTCCTTTTAATAATCAATCTGTTATTAAATGGTTTGTTGCACCATAGCATGGATCATGGTCATTAATATATTAACTTATGATTTTAATAAACCATATAATATATAATAACCAAAAGATATGGTTCATGGGATTCGATTTAAATATTCCTTGGGATTCGTTTCCTTTTAATAATCAATCCCTTATTAAATGGTTTGTTCAACCATATGCATGGATCATGGTCATTAATATATTAACTTATGGTTTTAATAAACCATATAATATATAATAACCAAAAGATAGGGTTCATGGGATTCAATTTTTTTTTAAATGGAGATATGAAAAATATGGTATGGCATAAAGTATAGGATTCGTGACCTTTTTAATGCTTATTACTAACCATATAATATATTCACATTAAAAGAATTAATTTGCCACTTGATTTTAATAAGTAATATGCAACCACATCATCACTGCCACATGTTTTATTCATAGAATGTCACATGTCATGCTGCCACTACCATGTGATTTATTTGCCATATGTCTAACTTTGTCATTGTCACGTCATTTTTTGACTAGTTTGACTTATTTTTTAACTGTTTGGGGAAATGGTCAAAATGCGATAACTCTCGCATACGAAGTTCGTTTGAGAAAGTAAATATACGGACATAATTAGCGCGATGAGACGATCGTAATGGAATTGGTTTCGTCTGATTCCGAGAACTTTCATTTTGATCATTTTCTAGACCTGAGAAGCCTCTTGGATCTGATTTTGGATCACTAGTGCATCCATGGAGGGAGAATTATAAAGCATGTCCGAGCCTATTTGGAGAAAATTGGAGCTGAAGATTGAAGAGATAGGTTTTCAGGCATGAAGAGTGAACTTTTGAGTGAGTTGCATTAAAACAACAAGCGTTTGTTGTTTTTTGTTGGTAGTTTTTCCGAGCAACAAGTTCCCTTGAGTTCCCAGCTAAGTGATTCCTAGGTACTTGTGCCAAAGAGACCTTGATAAATGAATGGGACACCCAAGGGACTGAGATCAATGAAGGGGTACATCCTTGGGTTGGGAAGGTCAAGAGGAAGAGAGCTGGTGGAAAATTGGGATAGCTATAAGAGAATACCAGTGAGTTGTGAATTTTATAAGTTGTGAGTGGATAGTGAGAGACCATCCTCTTCTATGTATTACTAGCCTTATCTCAAGGGTGACTAACTATTGATATTAGGAACAATCAATATATGGTTGGGTGGAACATCCATCCCAAACAACTGGTTGCACAAACATTTTTACAAGATAAGTGTTATATCTTGCTTTTGTTGTGTTATGAGATTATTTGTTTTGCATGAGCTCTGTTCATTTGGAAATGATTTATTTGTTTCTGTGATGAAGTCTATTAGAGGCATTTCATGTCTATTTTAAATTGTTGTAGATGCATGTAATTAATTGCAGTAGACAATGGCTAAATCTAGTTTTAATTCGTAGCTAAAAGCTACATGAATTAATTAGATAGAATTTTTTTTCATTTTTATGAGTATTCTGCACCGCAATATCTCTCGATTGGGTTGGGGTCTCTCAGTTGGGTTGGGGTCTCTCGATTGAGTTGGGGGACGTTACATTTTCATGAATTAGAGAATATTTATCAACATTAGCAACCTTAAGAGATCATGGCTTGCTCTATTTATAAAGAAGTGGCCAAGATATTCAAAGTCAAGAGAAGAAAAAATGTCATACTTTCACGAATAAGAGAATCTCTATCAATATTAACAAATTTAAAAATTAAAAGATCGTAAAACAATAAAGCATTAAATAATTTCAAACCAAAAAATTACAAAATATAAATAAACAAAGAAAGGAAAAGGACTAAACCACACCACATTTATAACATATATGGAATATGACATATTGAATTGAGTTCAAATAATTACAAAATTTGGTTTGAGACTTGAATAGTTGTTTAGAGGGAGTATATGTATGTCCACATTGAGATCATTTTTCTAAAAAATGTCAAGATAATAAATGATATTATGTAAGTTTCATATATCATTATTGTTTTTATTTTCCCCAAAATTTAGAGTGTAAATCTATTAAAAAAGAAAGCATTAAGATTCACGACAATAATGCTAGTGGCATAAAATCTCCATTTGGTTTTCAAGAATTGTCATCCATGTCAATAGGATGAAAATTGTGGATTATCATAAGTGAAATGTAAATGGTTTAATAAATTGGATAGACTTATTTGATTTAGGTACACCCACTTTTACTATTGGATTCAACACCTATGTTATGTTAGTGAAACTAATAAAATCATTCATATGTTTTTGAGGATCCCACTAAAACGAATTTCTACAAAATTTGAAGATTATTTTGACACATTCATAAGATCACAATAGCCTTAACATAATATTTAATGAAATAACAAATATCTTGAAAATATTACACAATACAATTATCCCAATTTCAAACCATGCTAAAATGACATTGAAAATATTTCACAATATAATTATCGCAATTTCAAACCATGCTAAAATGACATAGGAGCATTGATGCCTTTTCAACCATTGGATCTTGCCTACCGATTCAATGGCTATGATGAATTGTGGGTAGCTGGGATTACGACGAATTCATGCACCAAAACCACCCGAAAACATTCCCACTTGTCGATTGGACCTCTCAACCCGACGACCCTCATTCATTACAGGTGGAATTTGGCTTGAGAAGACATCTCCTCATTTTCGACTCACAATTTATCACAACCATCTGATCTTCCTTTCCCATCCGATGGTTCACTCCTCCCAGCGGTTGTTTTGTGTGAAAAATGGAATTGGATTGCCGTTGTTCATCCAACATAGCTCCAACACCTTAAAATTAATTGGTCAAGTGTTAATTAACTGCCCAAATTTAAGAAGGAAAGTACCTAGGTGGCTGAATGAGGGGTGTGTGGCATCATTTAGTGGAATCCCACCCTAATTTTATTTATGAACCATAAATGTATAAGGAGAGGTATTATGAGGAGAGGTAGAGTCCCTTGTTAAGAAGGATAATAGAATGAAAAGGAGGAAAAAAGAGAATGAAATAGGTGAAGAGGGAGAATTGAGGAAGAAAAGATGGAGAAGAAAATAGAGAAGAAAAAATGCAAAGAAAGATAAAATAATCCAATTGCAAAAAAAAATAGAAATTGGTGAAGAATTTCTCAAGTTAATTTCTTTATGTATTTTTCATATTTTGTAAGAGTCTATTTGAGACTTATACTAGAGGGAATGTTGTAATTTTCATTTTCTAAGAATTAATATAAATTTGTTGGTGAAGCTTTTGTGATTACTTATGTGCATGGTGTCTGTTTTAGTTAGAATCTTTTTGTGCATGATATACATTATCTTTATATGCTTTGAGATTTAATTTTCAGTTATAATGTTTATTGTTTTTTTCCCTTTTAAAATTCACTCATAGTTGCATCAAGTTTGGTATAAGATTACAATTTTTTTTCTAATGGAATAGCATATATATTCAAAACATTGCACAATATAATTATCCCAATTTCAAACCATACTAAAATGACATAGGAGCATTGGTGTATTTTCCACCATTGGATATTGCCTACTAATCCAATGGCTATGATGAATTATGGGTAGATGGGAGTATGACAAATTCACACACCAAAACCACCTGCAATCATTTCCAACTATAGTATTGGACCTCGCAATCTGAAGGTCCTCATTCATTGCGGGTGGAATTTGGGTTGAGGTGACATCACCTCATTTTTGTTTCACTATTCATCAAAACCATCCAATATTCTTTTCTCATCCAATGGTTCACTCCTCCCATGGGTGTTTTGTGTGCAAAATGTCATAAGGTTGTCCATGCTCGTCCAACTTAGCTCCAACACCCAAAAATTAATTGACCAAGTGTTGATTAACTGCCAAAATTTAACAAGGGAATTAACTAGGTGGGTGAACAAGGGGTGTATAACATCATTTAGTGGAAGCCCACC
>JZKD02S1867264.1:457256-509178 GCA_000966675.3 Picea glauca
GGATATTATAGACGATTCATACAAAGTAATGCAAAGGTTGTTGCACCATTGGAGAAGCTAGTGCGCAAATATACCATGTATGTTTGGACACAAGAATGCTAGGAGGAGTTGGACATGATGAAAGAAAGATTAGTGATTGCATCAATCATGATATCTCCATATTGGACCAATATATTACACATGCATGTGGATGCATCTTCAATTACACTTGGTACAGTGCTTGCACAACCTAGAGAATGCAACATTGATCATCTAGACTATTTTTCTAGTAGGAAGCTATCATATTTTGAGAAGAATTATACAACCACGAAGTGCAAAGGAATAGAGATGGTCTATGCCCTACAATTTTTTTGACACTACTTACTTGGAACTCCCCTCAAGTTCTTCAATGAACATCGAGTGCTCAAGTAATTGGTCAATAATCTAGTGTTGGGGGGAAAGGATATGAAAATGGTTACTTTTCTTCCAATAATTTGAGTTTGAAGTGGTAGTGAAACTTGGAAAACACAATGTGAGGCCTGATCATATCTCAAGAATCAAGTCGATGGAGGATGGAGGTATTTTGAATGCCAGATCAACTTGCAGAAATCACAACATACCTCACAACAGGTCAGGCATTGGAAGAGCATACACCGGCACAATGTAGGCAATTAGTAACCTAGAGCGTCGACTACCAATGGATCGCAATATAGTTATACAAACTCGGTGAAGATGGGATTCTGTGAAGATGCATGATGGAACACAAATGTGACATGGTACTCTACGAGGTGCATGAAGGTATAACAGGTGGACACAATGAAGGAAAGGAGATTACGTAGAAAGTGTTGCATGTGGGATTATGGTAACCATCACTATTTGAAGAAGAAAAAGAGTATTGCAAGCACTACAACATTTTAGAGAGGATTGGGAATCCCTCAAGAAGATATGAACTATTGCTTTTCCTGATCACCGTACTAGAGCCATTCGAGAAATAGTAAATTTACCATGTAGGGACAATCAATCCCCTAGTGCATAGAGCCAATTAGTGATATATTATCTCCACAATAGAATACTTGACCCATTCGAAAGAGGCCATTATAATAAAGGATTGTAGTATATATATGGGCATGCGCTTCATTTTTTAAAATATTATCACAAGGTTTTGATGCCCAAATATATTGATGAGAAATCATGGTGTACAGTTCATGAATGATACTGTTTGTGCGCTAACCCATGAGTTCATGATACATCATCAAAAGATCACACCATATCACCCACATGCTAATGTAACTTTCAAAGCATTCAAAAATATATTAGAGCATGTACTTACCAATATTTGCAATGTATAGCACGATGATTAGGATCAAAGGATGCCAATGTATTATGGGCATACAAGATTACCTAAAAATTATTAAATAAGCACACTCCATTCAAGTTGGTCTATGAAAAAGAAGTGGTGATACCACTAGAATTTGTGGTACCAAGTCTTTGAATTGCAATCGTGACACAGACGTCAGATGACCAAGCACTACAAACGTAGTTGGATGAGTTATTGGAACTAAGAGAAGACTAATTAATTATGGGACATAGCGAGATGATTGAGAAATAGAGATAGAATGTCTGGAATGATTGCAACTTCTGGCACACGAGTCTACAACTGAGATCTTTGGTATTACTATATGAAAACAAGTTCCTGCAACACCTAGGTAAGTTATGCATGTGCTAGTTAGTGCCCTTTAGGATATCATACATCAATGAGGATGACGTTGAGAAGTTAACAATTCTCATTGGTTAACCAGTCAAAGGATTGATCAATGGAAGTCGGTTGAAGGTGTATTATGTCCCACAAAGGTCATATGCACCCTATATCGAGAATTTTTTTATAGTTAACATATATTAGAAGTTAGGTAGGTAGGAGTAAAGGAAACTTTAACTATGCAATGATTAGTAGGATATGATAGATCTAGAAAATCCATAGGATAGGATAGATCTAGAGAATCCATAGGACAGGATGGGTTTGTACCCATGCATATCTAGAAGGTTAAAAAAAATTAAGGGTTAAATGAAATAGTAAAAGGACAGGACAACTAGAGGACAATGGACTGACAATGCCTATGGGAAAAGATGACAATGATGTGATAGGAAATTGGGAATAGACAAGTCACAATGGAACGATGGATGAGAAAAGTTATGGAAACACATCCTAAATGGTGTGTCGACATTACAACAATACAATATGTTTAGTTCCACAATAGATCGGGACGACATGAGGAATGGGAATTATCATCATAGTAGGTACAACCATTGAACGGTAATCATGAAAGGCCAAGAATTGGAAGCACTATTGAGAAAGTGGCCATGCGGGAAAATGACCTTCATGACTATTTATATTCACCGTTGTCATGCTACTAGTTAGTTTGCTAAGACTTAAACCACAACATCTAGAGATGTTAGAGAGCACCGTGCAATCCAAGCTAAGCCAAAGAGACGAACTCGCTTCTTTCCTAATTTTTTTCATGAGATCCATGTCCCATCTAATGAAAGACAAAGATTTAGTGGATAGTACCTAGTAGTGATGAAAATTTATCTCAATCGAGGATTCTTCGACATGATGGTTAATTCCAAAAAACAAGTGGAAGACACTCAAATATAGGAAGAAAAGGAAGCATAGATAATAATGTCCGACCTCATACAAGAGTTATACATCTAAGAAATTCTCTTGGGAAGGGGACCCAACCTACAATTTTTTGAATACAACATCAAGGTTGCAACACAGTTCCTTGAACTACACTTCAAATTCTATGCGGAGGTCACCCCAGGGCCCAAGAAGCAAGAGTAGGTGATCCCTATGTAATTGATCGACCCTATTTAAAAATCCAATAGTTTAATGCTATTAGATCCCCCCCCATATCATGTGCATCTTCCCTAGTATTGACCACCCTCATGTAGCCCGTAGGAGAGAAGAAGAAGAGGAAGGACACACATAATGGAAATATCACCCTAGTTGATGCCCTGGAGATCACTCGAGTGATAGCACTAAGTTCGAAATGAAAGACTTGGACTGAATGACTTAGGAGGTTCTAGGATTCATGTTGAAGGGAAAATATCTCCAGATAGTCCAAACCGAGATAGATGACAAAGAGGTCAAGATACCGGACAACTGAAAGAAGAATTCACATTTAGAATATGGGGGTTGTCGACACATTAAAGGAACTATGAATGTCTCCCACATTCATCAATATGGACATATTTTTCCTAGACATGGATTACTAAAATCATTCCATGGGTTCAAATCAAGTGTTCCAAAACTTTATCACGGAGCTAATGAAGAAGGTTCCATCCATCGACCAAGTCATAGTGCAATGAAGTTTGTTGAATCAAAGATGCACCAACTAAATAGTTTTGGGAGATTTTTTTCACCCTAAGGTTTTGGAAATACCACATGCACACCACAAGTGTACACTTTGAGCACGCCATGATTTTTTCACCGTGTGGTGTCAAGATTCAATGCCTGCACCAACTAGTTTTCTACTGCACATGCCAACTAGCTTTCTATTGTACGTGCCAACTAGTTTTATACTATGTTAAAGGACTTGTAAAGTTTGCATGCATGTAAAATCCTCAAATATATTCTATAATGATTGTAATTATTTTTTTAACAAACCAACTTGTCATGGTCTATGTTGTGAATGAGATTGCAAGTTTGTTATGATTTCCATGCTTCAGTAGGGATGAAAGGAATGCATGTAAATATAAAAGGGTTAGTTTTTTGGTTAATATATTATTCAATGTTGGAGATTTATTGTATTCATAGAGTTGTAAGTAGAATGTGAGAGAGAAAGTAGATCGAAATATGAGTTACAGGTCTCCAGTTCAATCTTAATGAGTCTCAACATAGGCTATGACCCTCCATGTATATGAATGTTTATATGTGATTAATGAATGAAGGTCAAAGGCCCATTTGATCTTGTATCATGAGTTTTGTTATGAATGAATGTTTGTTAGGTATGTTAGGCTACATGCGACTGGTATAATGTTTTCATGAATGAGTAGAATGATGCTATGAATGAATGGGATCTAATGTGTAGTGTGTATTCAAGTATTTCTTGTTTGTAATATTCCAACATGTTCTGCATAACCATTTTGTCTCTGTGATTCTCAAGCATGTCTGAGGTGAGACCTTATTCAGTCCATGAATATTGAATATGATAATGCAAATGGGGTATTTTTTGGTGAATCCTTTTGAACGCTGGGTTTGAAACCTTGAGCCAACAATCTCCTTGTGGATTTCCCACTAGGTTAGTGCATGGCCCTCTAGTTTTAGTTGGGAAAAAAAATATTTTGTTCTCCATCTATATGATGGAAATTGAAATGCATGTCTAACTATTGCAACCAATGATTCAAATTAACAACATCCATCTCATCTTGATAGGGCTTGATGTCCTCTTTCACTTCCATTTTAAATAGAGGTTGTGAAGGAGTGATGACAATGGAACTTGGTTGCTCTTTCTTGGGATATTTTTTCAACTCATTTTTTGGGTCTTCACTCTCTCCCATTTTCTCACATGATCCAACTTGTAAGTTAGAGCCACAAACCTCCCTGAAAGGTACAAAATTGTTCTCTAGATATTCCATGAGCAGAGCCATGTTGCAAGAGATATCATTGAATTGATCTTCCAGCCTCACAAATCTCTATTCTACTGCATCCAAAGGGTTGCTATTAATGGACTCATCCACCATGGCTAGGGTTCTGTGAATTCCTTCTTAAGCCAATTCCTAGATCCTACAACTTCCCACAAAAAAACCCAAAGAAAAAGTTCTATGATGCAATTACGATCTGTAAATTTATGTGGATATTCCATTGGAACAACTAGTCACAACATATGTCTTATTATTTTGAAAAATAATTTATTATTAGTTTATTTCCTTAGATATCATATTTATTATCACTAGTTTATTACATGTAAATTAATGAAATAACTGAAATATGAAAATGAAAGACTAAGAAAATGAAAACACCATCCACACAAATGAACACGAGATGTATCTTGGGAAACAAAATCTGAGAGAAAACCCAGCTAGAAGGAGAGACTTGTGCTCTTCTCTCTTTTATTCAATTTTGAAGTGCAAATACAAAGAAAGAGGCACTGGAAATGGAATTTCCTTTGACACTATGTCTTGAATAACTATTATAGAATATTGTTCCTCCTCTTTTATTCTCTCAAATCCCACTCCTAGATTCTCTATTAAATTGTGGAATAAGTACAATGCTAAGGAAAGGAACCCCCTTGCCTCCTAGTGGCCCAATATTTAACATAATGTGATATCCATCTAGGGTTAGGGTTTTTGCATGCCTCAACCCTCAATTAATGATAAGGTTTTGGACCTTATAGAATCTTCTTGAAAGACCCATGTGACTAGCCCCACATGTGTAAGTAATTGAGGCTGATGTGGCATCCACTCGATAATATGGTATTCAACAAGGTAGGTCAACTTGTGGTAGGAATAACTTCCACATATAAGCTCCATCTGAGGTGAATTCCACACTATTGGAAAGGTCCTAGTGTGTATAACAATGTCAAGTGGCTATGAGCTATGCTTATAAAGTGTTGACCCCAAAAAGTGTCGTTTGATGCCTAAAAATGGCTCTAGAATTTTTTGAACCCCAAATCTCCAAATTGTGACTTGTTGCTAATATGGGCCCTACAAGAAAATTCCTTTTACTTTTCCACCCATAAAATACCAATATACATGAAAAATTGTACAATCATCCAATCTATATCACTCTAAAAGTGAAAATTCATTAATGGAGAAAACATTGAGATTTACTACAATAACTCTAATGGCATGAGACCTCCATTTTGTTTTCAAGTATTTTCATCCATGTTAATAGGATGAAAAAGTGAAATAAAAGTGGTTTAACATTGGATACACTTGTTTGATTTAGGTACACTCACTTTTTGTTGTGCCACCTCACTAAGGTCCATATAAGAAAAATATATATTAAGATTCATCGCCTATGTTACGATAGTGAAATTAATAAAAGAATTCATATGTTTTTGAGGATTTCACTATGACAAATTTATACAACATTTGAAGATATTTTCAATATTATTTTGACACATTCATGAGACTATGATAATTCTAACACATAATACAATACAAAAAATTGTTTAATGGAATAGAAAATATCTTCAAAATATTGCACAATATAATTATCCCAATTTCAAATAGTGCTAAAATGATAGAGGAGCACTAACATCTTTTATAATGTTGGATATATCCTATTGATCCAACGACTATCATGAATTTCAAATATATGGGAGTGAGATGAATTCACAAACCAAAATCACCTACAATCACTCCCAACCGTAAGATTGGACTTGTGGTCTAACAGACCTCATTCATTGTAAGCAGAATTTGGGCTAAGGTGACATCACCTCACTTTTATCCCATAATTGGTCACAACCATCTGATATTCCTTTCTCATCTGATGGTTCATGCCTCCCATGAGTTTTTTCATGTGCAAAATGGAATAGGAATCTTAGGGTATTTTTAGGGATGAAATTTTGTCAATTGGCTATTTTTGGCCATTTTTTGGAAAACAATATTTGCCAACTTGGTTAGAAATTCACCTAGTTTTACAAAAATATTATTAAATTGATAATATTCATCAAAATTTTACAAGTTTTAATAGTAAATTATATTTATTTTATTTAATGTTCACCTACATATCTATATCTATGATTTTTCATACTAAAATAGTCGCCTAGAATACTATACATAGGTACAATATTTGAATCCTTAAAAAATACCCTAAATAGGATTTCCCATGTTCATCCAAACTTGCTCCAACACCCTAAAACTCATTGAGTAGGTGATAATAAACTACCAAAAATTAAGAAGGGAATTACCTAGGTGGGTGTACGAGGGGTGTGTGGCATCATTTAGTGGAATCCTACCCTAATTTTATTTATGAACCATACATGTATAAGGAGGAGGTATTATGAGGAGGCCATTTGGTTTTTATTAGGTAGAGCCACATATAAAAAAAGATAATATAATTAAAAGGAGGAAAGAAAGAATGAAACAGGTTAAGAGGGGGAGATGAGGAAGAAAAGATGGACAAGGTAATAGAGAAGAAAAAATGAAAAGGAAGATAGAAAAATCCAGCTGCCATAAATTATAAAATGGTGAAGAATTTCTTGAGTAAATTATACTGGGCCCTACTAAGATTGTAGTCATTGTAAATTTACAACCACCAAAGTCAGCAATATGCCAGTTAAGAGAAACACTGGGACATAGAGGTTATTACAAGAAATTCATAAAGGGGTATGCATAGATTATTGCACTAGTGGAAAAATTGTTAAAGAAGGATACCATATTTCAGTGGGATGAGGACTGTCAACAAGAATTAGGCACTTTAAAAGTTAATATGGTAACAACACCTATACTAGTATTCCTAGATTGGGAAAAGACATTCCATGTACATGTAGATGCATCATCCATAGCACTTGGAGAAATTCTAGTGTAGCCAAGAGCAGGGGACTTAGACCATCCTATAGCCTTTGCAAGCATAAAATTGTCAAAATCAGAGAAAAATTACAACACCATAGAAATAAAAGGCCTAGCCATGGTATATGCACTTCAAAAATTCAGGCACTATTTACCAGGCAAACACTTTAAAATGTTCACAGACCATTATGCGCTTAAAAAACTACTCAAAAAGTCATTTTTTTTGGGAGGGGGGATTTGCAGATGGCTATTGTTATTCCAAGAATTTGATTTCAAAGTGATAGTCAAACTAGGGAAGCCGAATGCAATACTTTCTCACCTGTCAAGGGTAACTAATGGAGAAGAACTACTAACTTGGAAGAAAACTTCCCTGATGCATAGTTATTTTCGGTACATGTAGCTGATGAATACTTTGCTAATATTATTGAATACTTAAGCATAGGGGTTGCGCCATAATATTTTAGCACTGCAAAAAATAAAAATCTAGTAGTCAGAGTTGCAGACTATCAACTTATTGTGGGAAATTTATACAAGATGGGTGCATATAGCATTTTGAGAAGGTGTGTATTAGAACATGAAAGGCCCAGAATTTTGGCAGAAGCTCATGAAGGTATAGCTAAAGGACATTATGTAGGTAAAGATATTGTGTAGAAGGTATTGTGCACATGATTATGGTGGCCAACAATCCATAAGGATGCCAAGGAATATTGCCAGAAATTTGATGTTTGTCAGAGGGTTGGCAAACCCAACAGAAGGGATGAGATGTCTTTAAGACTACAAGTGACTATACAGGTATTTGAAAAATGGGAAACAGACTTTGTTTGACCAATCAATCCACCAAAAAAGAGGCCAGGAGCTAGACATATCATTACTTTGACTGAATATTTAACAAGATGGGCAGAAGCAACACCAGTCAAATATTGTAGTGCAGAGACAACAACACACTTCTTATTTGAACAAGTGATCACCAGATTTGGATGTCCTGGGATTTTGATGTGACCAAGGCACTCATTTTATCAACAATGCCATCATGGCTATGACTGAAGAGTTTAAAGTCTATCATCAGAAGAGTACACCATACCATCCTTAGGCAAATGGAACAATAGAATATTTCAATAATATTTTGGAAAATGCTTTGACTAAGATCTGCAATGTCAACAGGGATGATTGGGACTTCAAAATACCAACAATATTATGGGAATATAGGACCATGTGTAAGAAGTTGACAGGAAAAACACCATTCAGATTAGTGTATGGGCAGGAAGAAGTGGTGCCATTAGAATTTTGGGTATCTAGTCTGGGTGTACCAATAATTACCAACATGACAGAAAAGGGCGCAATACAGGAAAGGTTAAGTCAACTAATGGAAATGGAAGAGGATAGGATTCTAGAAATATTTCACTAGGAAGTATATAAATCAAGAGACAAAGCCTAGCATGATAGAAATATTAAAAAGAAGAGTTTTAAGGAGGGAGACCTAGTTTTGCTCTATGACAACAATTTTTTCCAACACTCTGGTAAGTTTAGAATGCATTGGTTAGGGTCATATGAAGTAAATACTGTCAAAGATGGGGGATCTGTACAAATAGAATATTTGAGAGGAATGAAACTGAAAGGAATGATCAACGATAGTCAATTAAAATTGTACAGGGAAAATCAACCTACGAACCCTTAAAAGTTACAACATAGTGAGAACTACATGTATATAGTGTACTATAGTAGATATTAGGAGAGAAAAATGATAACAATAAACAAAAAGGGGAAAATAAGAAAAAAGAAATACAAAAATAGAAAAAGAAATAAAAACACAAAAAGACGCAGAAGTTCACTGAACCACAAGAAAGTGAGACAAAAGTCACACGCAACAATTACTGCGACAATATCGGAAGACAACATGCAGGAAAAATTACACTCGACGCAAATGCACACAAAAAGTGAAAAACAGAGATGACCGAGTCTATAAAAGGAAGAAAGCATGCGTTTATTCAACACTTAAAATTTTTTTAGCGTAGAGCGAGATACAAAGAGTGTGCCCTAGCTATAACATTGCGAAGAAGAAAGAGAGTGTGTGAATTCAAGAAAAGGTGACCCAACAAATGTTTGGAGCTCCAGGCTAGTATGTACGGGTTACTCGGTAGGGCCAGCGGTGCAAGGAAAGAATGAGATAGCCTGAGAATGTGGTCGAGTTGGAAGATGTGACCACCTCAGGCAAAAAATTAAGCAGCCCGACATGGGTTGAAGAGAAAACATCGACAACGCAACAAGGGGAAATAGGGCATAGCTACGAGACCTGGAATGGTATTCTGAACCCTAACCTAGAGACGCCTGTGAAGCTTGATGAAACAATGGGACCACAACAGACCCACGAAGGAGAGGAGGTGTTGGTCGAGGATATCACCGACTGACCAGAATCTGAGAGGGAAGAAGAGTATGCAGACACAACAGAGGCAGGATTATCTGCTATTGGGAAGAAATGAAAGGCATAGGATTCCATGGATATCACTCTCCCATATCTCCTAGACATAGTGGTCACTGTGGATGATATGTTGGGAAAGGTACCCAAACTTAGATACCCATACCATGATGTGCCCGACACGACCAAATTCAAAGATTTGACCAAAGAGTATTATTTATCAAACACGGGGGAAATGGGACCCTTGGGTAAACCAATAATGGAGCATGTGCAGTGGATAACAAGACTACACAACTCTGGCATCATGAACTTGTTGGATATACCGCACTTCAGGTGCTGTTAACACGTTGGGTTTGTGTCAAACAACTAGTCACCCGTGTACAAAGAGACATCTTGTGGATGGATAGGACAGTACAGTTGGATGTGGCATTGATTACCAAGATCACATGAATACCTACATTTGGTGCATAGCCAGAGGAATACTTGGATAACAAGGTGTGCGAGAAGGAAATCATAGAGATGGTTAAAGCACAATTTGGCACTAGTCGGGGTAATAGGGGCATTGTGCTCAAGGATATTAACAAAAATGAGACAAGGTTCATGAGAAATAGTATGGATTGCAAGATACTAAGGAAATGATGAAAAGAAGAAGGTTATTGTAGTAGCTGCGTACTTCGTGAAAGGAGTAATGTTCAGTCGTGCACCATACCTATTGAACTAGTTTTTGGTAGATTACAGAGATGCGTAGGATAATGGAACCAAGTTCCATTACTCTTGGATGATAATTCTTATAGATTTGGCAAGATGGAAGGAGAGAAATCTCTCAGCTTTCCTGGATAGTAAAGGGAAATTTTATCTAGCCAGATATGAGTTCCTCTAGAATGCCAAGGATAACAAAACTCAACAAGTAAATAACATAGGTTTTGCAATGTTGCTGGAAGAAATACAACAAATAATGTATGATGCATACATGTGGAGGTAATCCAAGAGACAAAATGGATATCCAGGTTCAAGGTATCCATGCACCACATGTGGATCCATGCCGCAAGGGATCCAAAGAAGGCATGGCTAGAAATGCAATATTGTGTAACCAAGGAAGAAGTTGACTGGATAGTCAAAGACGGACCTACGTAGTGGCAGCTTCCAATAACAAAACCAACAACAAGGCCAATCATGAGACAAAACTCCAAGCCCAAGGACAAGGCTGAAGCAGGTTCCTTAGTGAGAACAAATAGCCCAATTGATGACACTAGAAAGGATACAACATGGAATCAACCGTCCGGAAGTAGCGCAGTACCAAAAATACCAAGGAGGACAAAAACAATGACAAGGACAGACAACCAACCAAAAAATGGAAAGGGGGATACTTCATAGGCTGGGGAAGAGAGGGTGTAGGGTACAAGAAGTGGGGCAAAACCCTCACATACAATAAGGAATCCAGCACAGGAAAAAGATGCATGCAAGAAGAGAAAGTATGCCACAAAAGACCCAGTCATCATCGTGATAGAGGATGATGCAAAGTTAGTCGCTGAAAAGGTCCAAGACATGGGGGAAGAAGTTGTATGTATTGCAGAGGAACAATGAGAAGAGATCATGGCCAAGCTCATAGAATCCCATGAAAATTTACAACAACTACGGAGTCAAGAAGGACCACAGGCTATAGTGCAACAATAGGAAAAGACACAGTGACCCTCTGCGCAAAAACAAGGAGAGGAGACAATGTAGTTGGCAGTCCAAGGAAGGGAGACAGTTATATTCATGTGCCAAATGATCAGAATGGATTAGGAGACTATGAAGAAACCCATGGGGGACATGGAGCAATTTGAGGTTGTCATGGAAAAAATACCCACCAAGGCACTATACAGACTCTAGGCCAACATAATGTAAAAAGTGCAATTTAGGGCCCACGTGGATGCGACCAACTTGGAGGTGGGTAGAGGAGTCACCGAAATGCTACAAATCACATGCGACCAACTGACTTCAGAGAAATAACACACAGATAAATTAGAACAAGGGTTAACAATGATATATGATCACATCCCAGACAACACGCAAGCATCAGAGAAGAGTGCAGAGGAGAAGATCAACATGATTTCACAAGTAATTGATAGATATAAGTAAGAAATTGAGGAGCTCAAAGAAAGGATTAATCCTACGACTCCTCTATAGGTTCGAGAATAGAGAGAGAAAAAATCCTCACTCGAGATAGTGGAGATGGTGAAAGAAGCAAGGTAAGTAGAAGACTTGTTCGATAGAACCACACAGATATAGATTGTTCTGGAAGAAGAAGAAAAGGTCCAACAGTGGGACCAACAAGAGGAAAGAGTCAAGGTTTCCATACAAGAGCTCAAGAAACAGTAGAAAAAAATGAGTATCATGAAGCGCTTGAAGGGTAATCAAGAAATGTAGACTCTGCAAATAGAGTTGAAGACATCACAGATAGAGAAGTAAGAAAGAAAAGCCAAATTGGGACCCCTCCAAGAAAAAACAACAAAAATGATTACACAGTTGGAGGAAGAGAAGACAAGTATAGCAAAGGAACAATCAGAGGGCGCAATATTAATGCAAGAGGATATAACAACACAAACACTCAAGGTGCTAACATAAAAGTTGCGTAGATGAAAAACAAAGGAAAGGAACTAGCAAAAAAGTTCCACATTTTGGACAGGGAAGTACAGGGAGCATGCACCACCTAAGTGGCTCAGGGTGAGCCACATGTCAGTGTTGGGGGGTTGTTGGGAACATGCCTATTTTGAGGAGGAAGTCTGTTTTTGGAATATGCCTATTTTTGGAGAAAGGATCTATTTTGGGAAAGACCTAATTTTGGAGCACGCACAATAGATGGAAAGAAAGAAACATGCTGAAAAAGAAGAAAAATTAACATACAAGAGAAAAAGGAACGCGTCGCATAGGGATGCAAGCCTAACCATCATAGGAT
Source organism: Picea glauca (assembly GCA_000966675.3). Classification (NCBI taxonomy): domain Eukaryota; kingdom Viridiplantae; phylum Streptophyta; class Pinopsida; order Pinales; family Pinaceae; genus Picea; species Picea glauca. The sequence goes on from JZKD02S1867264.1 coordinate 470,102, forward strand.
TAGGGTTTTTGATAAGGATTTTAATGGCTATAAGCCTGTAAAATAGTATAATTAAGAACCTATGAGGTCTAGGTAAAGTATGATGAGAGATGCTAGTTAGAGATGGATTATTGTTGAGGATTTGATTGTAATAGGTCTTATAGAAGAGTTGAATAAGCTAGAGTTGAGGGTTAGGTCATAGGATGAGGAGCCTGGTGTGATTCAGGTCACCTCACAGATGTTCCTTAACCTCATCTTGATTGCATTATTGAATATGGAATGTGCACAACACATATTTTGTAGCAAATTAAATAAAAGATCACATAAGCCAAATCTTTATGGATGTAGCCCTAGGATGGGGGTGAACCACAGTAAAACTTGTGTTCTTTTTGATGTTTATTTACTATTTAATTTATGTTAATGAATATCTTATTAATGAATGATTAAACTAGATGTATCATCCTACATGCATAAGGATAAAGATGAATGAATCTTAGAAATACTTAAATCAATCACAAGGTTAATTCATAAGGAGGGAAGAACACAACCACAGATCCCCATTCATTCCTATACTACCAACACTTGGGTATTGTAGTCACCCATAAAATCTATCTCGGGTGAGACTACATTGTGCACTCTGTGGGCAACGTTGTCTTCTGGTTACCAGGAGGGCCAATAGTTTTAGATGGTTTTGTTGGAAACCTGTTGAGATATGAACCTGGGTCAACCCAAGAAGAGGTAATAAGAAGAGAGAACAAACCAATAGATTCCAACCTAAAGAAAGCTACAACTCCATGAATTCTCTAGTTCCAACCAAAAGGAGGCCACAAGCCCCTGATTTTCAGGCTCCAACATGAAGGAAGCTCCAATTCCCTGTGTTCTCTGGCACCAACCGGAAAGAGGCTACAACCCCCTTTCATTTCCCCATTTTTCCTCCCTGAAATATAAGAGTAGACCAACCTATCACTACCACTGTCTCATTAACTTGTAATCAACCTGTCACTGTCACATCAACCTGTAATTTCCACTATCTTTGTCATTACAACTAATATACCATCATCAAATTGTGTGTCTCAAGCATGTACCAATACCTATACCATACCATGCCTCAACCATGTACCACAACCTATACCATATCATTCATCAACCATGTACCATACCAAGTGCCTCAACCATATACCATATCACTCATGATATGCCTCAATCATGTCATACACAATGTACGATAAGATATTCCAAAACAAGTACGGTAACATCAATGGTGTACCTCAAGCATGTATCATATCATGTACCATGAATTATGCCTCAATTATATGTTAATATCACAAAGATGTGCTTCTAGCAATGAACCATAACATCCATAAACCAAATACCAAGAATATGTCTCAAGCATGTGTCAATGTCACCAATATATGAACCTCAACCATATACAACCATGTATGAAGAGGACCTCCAGGACATGCCTCTAGCATGTTCCATACCATCCACAATACAAGACTCAAACAAACGCATAAAAGACATACCTTTACTCATGAAGAAGACCCTGTGCATACCATCAAAAACCACATATCGACATGGTGCATATCATATTAAAAAAAAATGATATGGCTTCTTCTTCAAGGCATTTTCCACAGATTTATGACCTGTACGCTAGCAAATCGTGGATTTATGCACCTTTCCTCACTGCAACGTGTGGATGTCCACATCTTCCTTTACTGCAACTTGTGGATAAGCTCATAAACTTAGTTTTGCAGAACTTCCTTACTTCCCTTTGCTACCTCAAACTTCATTTCTTCAGACTTCATTGCTTCAGATATACCACGAAAGCAATTTTACCAAAACAATTGAAAGATAGATAATTATTAAACTTGTGTTTTATTAATGAGAGGCTTCATGAGTTTTATTTATACTTTTCCATGTAAATGTTTTTCCTCACTTTAGGGTTTCCCTGTAATTTCTTGTTACAACAAATTCACCCTTTAATTAATTGACTTGTAAATGTTTAGGGTCTCCTTGACCATTCTTCGCGGCTTCCAACTTCACAAGGCCATAACTCCACAATCGCGAGGAACCACATGGTGTACCACCTACCATCAGAAGCAACATGATGAGGAATATCCATCCATGAGTGTGTTATGTTCATTTACACTATCCTTCATGTCATTTTTCCTTGATCAAATTTGGGCTCTGTTGCCACACCATAGGGGCTTCTTCAAGGGTTGACATCAATGAAAACCAATCTTTCAACAATCTTCCCCTTTAGCATTGATGGAAACACTCACGCATGGAAATACTCATGCTCATGCTCCCCCTATGACCATCACTCCCCCTATCTTCATGCCTCTTTCTCTTCCTCTCCATGCAACTCTATGTTTCCATGACTTTGTTCTTTTTCTCCCCCTTTGACATCAATGGAAAATGATAACTCTCCTTGGGGATGCTCCCCTTGTCTGCAAGCTACTATTTTTTTCTCTGTTGATATTCCTCTTCATGGTGCTTCCTCATGTAAATCTCTAATGTATACAAAAAACATTCAAAGTTTCATGAATTGTCATATCTACTTCTTCTCTCCCCCTATCTAGCTATGTTGGGTGCCATGTAGATCATTGAGGGGTAGAAACTACTCCATTTTTCTATCAAAGATACTTAAAAGTCTCCATTAAAAGAGGTTTGGTGTTCATATATTTGCAATCCGCTCTTTTGTCCCAATGTACTCTAGCTTGATGTTCTTCTCTATAAAATGTTCCTGTAGAAACTGAAACTTGATCAAAATGTGTTTTGTCTTAGAATGCATCACTGGATTCTTGGAGATACTTATAGCACTGGTGTTATCATAGAGTGACATAATAGGATTTTCATATTCCATTTGTATATCCTGCAAGGTTTGCTTCATCTAGAGAACATGAGTGAAATATGTTGTTGCTGTAATATACTTAGGGATGATTTTAGGGGATAAATTTCTCTCATGCGATACTTTTCCATGGTTTTTCCAAAAAAAAGATTCTCTATTCTAAAAATGATTCACCCAAATTATATATGACAAATTATTTTACCTTGAAATTCACCAAACTTTTATACAAATTATATAAAATCCTTAGAAATTTGAATATTTTTACAAAAAAATCGCCAAACATTTATAGTTGTCATATGAACGATTAGTAAATTTTGCCAAGGTTTCTACATTTTAAAATAAATTTCCATCCTTAAAATCATCCATAAATAAACTATGCTTATGTTGTAGACATAGATACTGATGATTGTTTCTTGCTCAACCATGATACTAGAGAATTACCTAAGTAGAAAGCTTCTCCATTTGTACTTTTTCTATTGTCAATGCTACCTACCCAATTTGCATATATGTAGGTGACCAAGGATAGTTCATTCCCTTTTGGATACCACAATCCAAAATATTTTGTTGCTTTGAGATATATGAATATTCTCTTTACTGCCATAACATGTGTTTCTTTCGGTGTTGCTTGAAATCTTGCAACCTATCCAACTACTTGCATCACATCTTGTCTTGATGCTATCATAGAGTAATCTTCCAATCATTGATATGTAGAGTCTCTGGTATGCATCCTTATATTTATCATCCTTTATCAACTTGCAACTGGTCTGCATAGGATTACTTACAAATTTTCAATCTTCCATTCCAAACTTCTTATCATCTCTCTGATGTACTTAGTCTAGGAGATGAAAATACCTTTATCACACTAACACATTTGTAATCCCAAAAATAAAGTCAATTCGTCGAGCAGACAAATTTCAAACTCATTCTGCATGTCTTTGAAAAACTTTTGACTCATCATGTCATGATCGATTCCAAATATAATACCATCTACATAAACTTCAATTATTAATATATTGTCTCGATCCAATTTTATGTAGAGATTGTTGTCTGCATTGCCCTTACTAAATCCTTCTTGTTGTAGATACATATCCAATCTTGAATACCATGCTCTGGGGGCCTACTTGAGTCCATGCAATGCTTTCTTTAACCTGCAAACATAATCTTCCTTTTCTTATAGTAAAAACCCTTCAGGTTGTTTGATGTATACTTATTCTTCTAATTCTCCATTTAGAATGGTTGATTTTACATCCATCCAGGACACCTTGACTCTTTTGGAACATGCATAGGATAATATCAGTTTGATTGCTTCCATCTTGGAAACTAGAGGAAATGTATCTTCAAAATATATACCTTCAATCCGAGTATATCCTTTTCATACTAACCTTTCTTTGTTTCTGGCTACCTATCTATCCTTGTTGAGTTTGTTTTTGAAAACTGACTTTGTACCAATCACATTCTTGTTCTTCGGCCTTGGAACCAATTCCCATGTTTTATTCTTCTCTATCTAATCCAATTCTTCATCCATAGCCTTGATTCAATGTTCATCATTGTTGACTTCTTCAGAACTGCTTGGTTCAACTATGGATAACAATGCTAGATACCTTTGTTCTTGTGAACGTATTCTTCTTTGAGTTTCAAATCCTGCATCTTTATTCCTAATAATCTATTCTGGTGGATGATTTTTCTGCACTCGTCGGATAGATGTCTCAGGAGGTATGTTCTTCTCATCCTTCTCTTTCTCTGCTTCTAGCTTCTCTTCTTATTCTTCTTCTACTTCTTCTTATTTTAGGTCTTCTTTGTCATCCTAGTCTTCTAAATCTTTGCTTCCTTCTTTGGTATTTCATCCATTTGTTTCGTCAATCGTTACATTGATGCTTTCCACTATTTTGTTGAGTCCTAGATTGAAGCATTTATAGGATTTTTTTTTTCTTGAATACCCAACCAATATTCCCTTATCAACTCAGGAGTCAAATTTTCTAATTCTGCCATCTTCTCTTTTGATATAGCATTTTCTTCCAAATACTCTGAAATGCTTCACATTTATCTATCTTCCTTTCTGTAACTCGTAGGGAGTCTTATCACTGTTACTTCTGAGCATTCCTCTGTTCAGGATATGAACTGGTGTATGTACTATTTGTTCCCAAAAGATGTCACCCAACTTGGAATCTTTCAACATGGTTCTCGACATTTCCTGTACTGTTCTGTTATTCTTTTTGAGAACTCCATTATGCTAAGGTGTCCTGGATATTGAGAAATTCCTTTTTATTTCATGTTCTCCACACAAATCCATGAATTAATTTGATGTAAAATCTCCTCCTTTGTCTAACCTCATACACTTGATTTTGAAATATGTCTTAGTTTCAACCATATATTTGTATATCTTGAAGTGTTCGAATGCCTCTGACTTCTTCTTGAGAAAAAAAATTGCAGTCATTCTTGTGTAGTTATCAACCAATAGCATAGAGTATTGTTATCCACTTAATCCCTTCATTCTTCAGTCCACATAGGTCAGTATGTACAATCTCCAATGGTTTTTTTGTGAATTACTCTTCTGATTTGAAATTGGTCCTAGTTTGTTTTCCTTGAAGACAATGTTCACATACAGTATTTGTTGGCTTTGAAATCTCAGACATTTCTTTCACTGCTTCATTTCTACTGAGTTTGACAAGATTATTAAAGTTCATGTGACCCATGCTTCTGTTCTAGATCCAACTTTCATTTTCCTTTCCTAAGAAACATCTTTCATTTCCAATTTGATCACACATTTGACTTACACTTAGTAGATTTTTCTTCATCTCTTCGACTAATAGAACATTTTTTTCCTTGATATTTTCACTTCCAAGCTTGATTATGCCCCTTCCTATAATTCTAGTTGAGTTATCATTGCCAAACAAAACTGATCCATCTTGTTCCTTCTTTAGGGTAAGGAACCTATTATTGTCACTTGTCATATGCTTTGAATAACCACTGTCAACATACCACCCACTTTTCTTGTGTTGAGCTTGGAAAGCAAGAGAGAATTCTTCAGTGTTGAATTAATCTTGCTTCTCCATATCCTTTGTGGTTCTTGTTTATAACTGACGATATTCTTTTTTGGTTCCCTTTGAGGAACAATTACAATATTTGGCCATGTGTCCAAAAATTTTTCACTTCTAGCATTCTACTTCATTACTTAATGAACCAAAATTGTTGTGATTTATGTTTTGTACTTCATGAGGATTTCTAGGATAAGTGTTGTTCAAATATCCTTCATAGTTTCTTATGTTCTTGGCATAGGCTCTATAGTTTGCAACTTTGTGCCCAAAATTGTTACAAGAATAAAATAAACCAAGAAAAATAGTTTGATACTTGGATGTAGGGGATATTCTGAATGGAGTTTCTCTTCTGAAGTCTTCTTCTTATTGAGATATTTATGTTGCCAAGTGTTGATTGAATCTTCTAGGTGGTCTAGTTCCTCTGTGATATTCTTCTTGAGTCTTCATTCATTCTTCCTTCTTGATAATACCTCTGACAATTTTTGCATATCTTCTTTGTTCTGCTTCTTGTTCCGTCATCTTGGAGCTCGAACCTTTATCAGTCTGTGTTTGATTGTAGACTAGCCTGGACCTATCATAGTATGGACTTTGACTACTAATGATTTCATCCAATATTTTGGAGTTATTCTGCTACATATATTTCTTCCGAGGATCTTTCCTTAGAGAGACTACTTATGATTCCAAACTTTCAATATTTTTCTCTTTTCTTCTAACTGACCTCTAAGTGTTTCTTCAATCACTCTATCTTCTTCTACCCAGATTTTTAGATTCGTGATCATCTGTTCGACTTCTTCAGAGTTGGAATTCTAAGATCCCTCCATCATCTTTAATTCTTCCTTAAGTGACTTTTTTTTCTTTCTTTCTTTCCTTAGTTCTTTTAAGGAACTGATTAATTATGCTCAAAGATCTACTTCTCCTTCTTCTTCAGAATCTTCTTCATGATTTTCAACTTCCATGAAGAGTACTATTTCTGAATCACTGTCACTATTGTCATACTCTTCTGATGAGGAGTTATCTTCCTTTGATTAGAATCTTTTCTTGTAGAATTTGTTTTTGTTTCTTCTTTTGTCTCCCTTTTGATATTTCTTTTCTTTCTTAGGAGCTTCTTCTTCATCACTATATTTATTCTTAGCATGAGTACATTTAGAGAAAAAATGACCAAATCCACCTCAATTAGAACATTTCAATGGAGTCATACATTTATACATTATGGTTCCTTTCTTCAACTTCCTTACAAAGTTATCCATTTCTTCATCTTCATCTGAATCGTCGATTCAGGTGCAACCTAGTTTGAACTTTTCTTGTTCTTCTTCTTTGTCTTTTTGGATGCCTTGAAATCTACTTCCTTTATGGTTGGGTTCTCTTGTTTTGTTCCCATTTCATAAGTTATAAATTTTCCAAGTAACTCATCCATGCTCAATTTATCAAGATCTAATATTTCTTCTAGGGATGTTATCTTAGGATCAAATCTAATAGGAAGAGACCTTAGTACCTTTTGAATGACCATTGATTCATCAACTTCTTCTCCCAATCATTTAATAGTGTTTAATATTTCATCAACTCATAGAAATTAGGTTGTAATGTCTTCATCTTCAATTTTTCAAAATTGGCTCTAAAGGTTTGAAGCTTGGCTCCTTTGACTTTGGCATCTCCTTCATGAGTCTTCTAAAGTTTATCCCAAATATTTTTTGCACTGTCACAATGCATGGCCTTGGCAAATACTGAATGAATCAGACTACTCAGAATGGTGCCTTTAGCCTTTGAATTTTTTCCATCGAGTTTCTTTCCATATTTTTCAGTTAGGGGAGTGGCAGATGTTGTATATCCATCTACTACTGACTACCAAACATCAAATCCTTGTGCCTGTAAAAAAAAAAATCATCCTTTTATTCCAGAAGGCATAATTTTGACCATTAAAAATTGGTGCTCCAATATTAGCATATTCCATTATCTCCTTACAGTGGTTAGGTTGTTTCTTGAAGGACCTTCTCTGATACTAATTGTTGGAATAATGAGCGAGGGGGATGAATCAGTATGAACACTATTACCACTTTTAGCCATAATATATTATCTTCAACTTTATTAGTAGTGTTCAACAATTTATCATTAGCATTCGATATATCATCAACAACATAAGTAAAAAATGCATAATAAACAATCACATAAACACAGTACACTGGAATATACATTGAAACCCAAATGGGAGAAAACCACATCATGCTTTTCTTATATAACAAATAATACATTCATTAGAAGCAACAACTTCCCAATAATCCATCTACAACTAGAAGGAGGATCCAACCCCCTATTTCTAGGCTCCAACCTGAAGGAAGCTACAACTCCCTGAATTCTCTAGCTCCAACCAAAAGGAGGCTACAACCCCCTAATTTTCAAGCTCCAACAGGAAGGAAACTCCAACTCCCTGTGTTATTCGGCACAAACCAGAAGGAGGATACAAGCCCCTTTCCTTGCCCTGTCTTACCTCCCTAAAATATAAGTGTAGACCAACCTATCACTACAATTGTCTCATCAACTTGTAATCAACCTGTCACTATCACATCAACCTGTAACTTCCATTGTCTTTGTCACTGCAACCAATATACCATCATCAACTTGTGTGTCTCAAACATGTACCAATACCTGTACCATACCATGCTCAACCATGTACCACAACCTGTACCATACCATGCATCAACCATGTACCATATCAAGTGCCTCAACCATATACCATATCACTCATGATATGCCTCAATCATGCCATACACTATGTACCATAAGATATGCCAAAACAAGTACTATAACATCAATGGTGTACCTCAATCATGTATCATATAATGTATCATGAAGTATGCCTCAAATATATGTCAATATCACAAAGATGTGCTTCTAGAAATGAACCATAACATACATAGACCAAATACCAAGGATATGTCTCAAGCATGTATCAATGTCACCAAGATATGAACCTCAACCATATACACCCATGTACCAAGAGGGCCTCCAATACATGCCTCAAGCATGTGCCATTCCATCCATCATACAAGCCTCAAACAAACACATAAAAGACATACCTTTACTCATGAAGAAGACCTCATGCATACCATCACATACCACAAATCAACCTAGTGCATATCATCTTCAACAAACAAGAGATGGCTTCTTCTTCAAGGCCTTTCCATAGATTCATGACTTGTATGCTAGTAACTCACGGATGTATGCGCCTTTCCTCACTACAACGCGCGGATGTCCACGCCTTCCTTTACTATAACTCATGGATAACCTCAAAAACTTAGTTTTGTAGACTTTCCTTGACTTCCCTTCACTACCTCAGACTTCGCTTCTTCAGACTTCGCTGCTTCAGATATACCACGAAAATATTTTACCAAAAAACTTGAAAGATGGATAATTATTGAACTTGTGTGTTATTAATGAGAGGCTTCATGAGGTGTATTTATACTTTTCCATGGAAATTTTTTTCCTCATTTTAGGGCCGAATTGTACTTTCTTGTTACCAAAACTCCACCCTTTAATTAATTGACTTGTAACTGTTCAAGGGCTTCTTGACCATTCTTTGGGGCTTCCAAATTCACAAGACCATAACTCCTCAACTGTGGTGAACCACATGGCATAACACCTACCATCGGAAATGGAATGAAGAGGAATATCCATCCATGAGTATGTTACCTACATTTTCACTATCCTTCATGTTTGTCTTCCTTGATCAACTTTGGGCTCTGTGACCACACCATTGGGTCTTCTTCAAGGGTTGACATCAATGACAACCAATCTTTCAACACTATTCACTTTAAAATCCCAGAACTTTCATTCCCTTTAAATTTCCATACTTAAATTACCTAGGTTTATAAAGAGCTCATGCTCAAGATAAATTTGGATGGGTATCCAAGTAATTATTTAGAGATAGTAGGTTATAGCATGATATATTCTAAAAGTTCAAAGGATTCCAACTTCCCTTATCTATATTATAAAGTGAAATTATGTCTTTCTTTCAAATAGAAACAAGTTCACACTTGGAGCTTTGCATGTGTTCTAGTCCATTAAATATGTGGGATCATCGACGAGCTAATCCTATAGACGCCTCAATGTCTCTTCATCGTTTCATTATTCCAACCTAGATATTTGCATCTTAGAGCTAGAATTTTAGTAAACAAATCTCAATAATAATTATTTCCATAGGATCGTGCACTAACGAATGAAAGCATCGGAGTATATTGAAATCCACATGGTTGTCTAACCATCCTACTACTTCAGCTGCAATGTCCAATACCCACATATGATTAATCACAAAAACCATATTTTAAGGATTCTAGGCATACACTCACTTAATGTTTTCCTCATCTATTTATCTTATCACTACCACAAAGGTTTCAAACAAACAATATCTTATCACTACAACAAAGGAAACTTCCAAACAAACAATGAGTGAAATTTTACATCATCTATTTATCTTATCACTACCATATTTTGGGTCAGTTTACAACATTTTTATGTTACATTGGTATTTTAAACATCACAAATAAAATTTTCAAGAATTTGTATTTTTTAAGATAATGGAGATTAACATAAATTAAATTGCGTCGACATATTGAGATTTTTGTGTTTCTTTATCAATGCTATATGTGTGGATGAAGTGACATTTTGCAAACTCATGGTGGTTGTTTATTCCATTTAAACATCAACATATGAATGGCTATAACGTCAATACTGCATCTTCCTTATAACATCAATATATTAAATGATAAGGGGGCATTGTTAAAAAAAATGATGTATTGATTATGGAAATGACATTTATAATGTCTTCATATACCAACCTTGTGAAGATCAATAAATTAATGTGAATGAGTTGAATTTTACCATGCAATTTTTTATTCCCAGTGGTCTTTCCTTTTAGCATCTCCAAATGTCCTATGTTAGTGGTCTAAAGATTGTTTCTAGAATTTTTGAGTTCAACCCGAACAACGATGACGATTCATGATACTACATTTCTATTGGGAAACAATATGACAAGGTCATGTTTCACTACAAAGGTTTGTATAAAAAATGTCATTAGAAGAGGGGGCACAAGTCTTGACCTTCTCAAGACCTATACCACCTATGCCACCAATATTTGTTAGTCAAACTATCATAGTGAACTATGCACTTGTATTATTATGGGATAAGGGAAACATATTATTACGGCCTAAGGGAAATGTACTACCACAAATTATCACCATTGTCATGGTTGAACTCTATACCATTGTAAACTCTATTTGGATCACTGACATGGGTCTTCTCAGATCCCAAAATGTAGGAGAACTATTGTTGGATTATTGAGAGGGGGGATGAATCAGTAATAGAATAATTATAATCATTTTTCTCCAAATAATCCAAGTGTTATATCAATGTAGAATTATTATCCAATAATGAGCAATAAGAAATGAACAATCACACACATATACAACACACCAGTTTTTTACGTGGAAACCCAAATCGGGAGAAAACCATAGAATGTTTTTTCTTATATGTCTTGAAGAATTACATTCATTGGAAGCACCAAATTCCTTTTTTTTTTCCAACTGCAACTGGAAGGAGGCTCCACACCCCTAGTTTCTCAGGCTACAACTTGAGGGAATCTCCAACTCCCCAATTCTCTAGCTAAAACCATAAGGAGGCTACAACCCCCTATGTTCTCCGGCTACAACCACCTGTCCTTGCCCCATCCAACTGCCTTGAAGTAGAAGTAGAATGATGGAACCACTGTCACACTATCACTGTGAGATATGCCATTGTAAACCTGTACCAATAAACTTGAACTATGCATCAACCATGCATCAACCTGTACCTCAACCTATAATCAACCTATACCATAAACAAGTGCATCAACCATGCACCAACCTGTACCATAAACAAGTGCATCAACCATGCACCAACTTGTACCAAACAATCTATAATCAACCTGTACAATAAACAAGTGCAACCAACCATGTACCAAGTATGTACCAATCATGTTTCAAGTACTCATCAACTATGACTCATCAATATGTACCAACATCATCAACTATACACCTTATGTATGTGCCAACTCATCAACTACGTGTCTCAACCATGTACCCAACTTGTACCTCAACCAAAATCCCTCATCAATTTCATAATCCAAATATTATTTTTAACTCTATAATATACCTGGTGTATATGATCACATACGTACAAACCTTCCTTAACTTTAAACAACAAGAGACTAGCATTTTCATCAAACTTTTCTTTAGTCTCACATGACTAGTTTTGGATTAGTAAACAACCCTAAATTGAAATAATCATAGCTTTGTACTTGTAATGAATAAAGATCTGAAACTCATAGACAATGTTATTTAGTGTGTTTTATGAAATTCCTCCAGGTTTCACTACTTGGAACCTCTCAGAAAATTATTTATAGAACAAATGGCATACCATGCTGAATTTTGTCTTATTCTAGAGAGAAACCTTGTAGAGTGTGCCCCACACTGAATATTTGTTGAATTGATATGAAACTGTTACAAATAATACTAAATACTATAATATAACGAACACATTTGGTCTTAATGAATTTGGATATTTTATGAAGAAGTTATGACATTTTTACCCGAAACACTTGTTTTTGACTAGTTTCAGGACTAGCCACAAACCCTATTTTCCACGTAGTGTTCCAAACATACAATGATCCACAAGATGAAATTTTTAACAAATATACTTGGATATGTTTCCTCAATGGAATAGCAATTTCACGATATGAATCATTCTAGAAAAAAAATTATTGTGAAAATGGTGAGATGACCTGTAAATAACATACCTTAGAAAGCATCATCAAAATAATTTATCATTCCTTGAATTCTAGCCTTCTTTTCTTCACCTTCCCTTGGAAACTTGGCTTATATATCCTTTGTTTACCTCAGGCACCTATAGGTATTAAATATTCTCAAGTGTGTCTTAAATGAGAGAGCCTTGCCTCTTATTTATACTCTTCAAGTAGCTTCCTTAGAAACATCTTCTAGGTCACTTTGCCCACTTTCCTTATTTTAGGGTTAACCCCCTTCTAATTTATCCATTAAATTTATTGTTTAAACAATTTATTTTGTATTCACTTTGAATTATAGTACACTCATCACTTCACTTTATTATTTACCTTCTAAAATCTCTTAAACCACTTTGACTACTTTGACATTTTGGGGCTTCTAGATGACATAAGAGGGTCCTCCAACTTTGTAAGGCCACAACTCTCAAACCGTGAGGAGTTATGTGATGTTCCACATGCCACCAGAAATGGAATGAGTACCATCAATATATAATAGTATTACCTGCAAATATATAAAAAATAATACCATTATCCATCAAACAAACTTGGGTTCATTACCCAACCCTAGGTTCTCCAACTTCTCATGGCCATAACTCTCTAGCCGTGAGGAGTTATGTGACGTTCCACATACCACCATAAATGGCATGATAATAACTATCCATCTAGGATAGTTTCACTGACAAATCCACTAACCTTCATCTCATTATTCCACAGATAATCAAGGGTTCTCTAACCTTACTTCTAGGATAACTCAATCTGCAAAGCATCTTCCCATGAGGGCTTTCACCATAAGGGGACCACTTTGGAGTTCATCCATTTGTACTTCTTATCAACCATGACAAGACAATAATGATTCATCTTTACATCAAACAAAATTGGGTCCATTACCTAAACTTTTGTGATACCAGGATTTCTTCAAGGGTTGACATCAATGACAACTAACCTTAATCAACAATCTCTCCCTTTGGCATTGATGGAAACACTTTGATACAATACTGAAATCATATCACTCATTCTCTCCATGGAAACATGCCTTTGTCTCATTCTCCCCCTGGAACCATGCCTCTGTCCTCTGCATTTGATAAATCTCTCCCCCTTTGTCATCAATGGAAATGTATCTTTCCATCCAGGGTTTCTCCCCCTGACTGAACTATCCTCTTATGGTGCTTCCTCATGTACATCTAAGACATATAAGATAAGCATTAAAAAAACATTCATTTTGGAGAAGAAATAACTCAAGTCTCTGGTGAAGATATTCAAAGGCTTCTCGTGGAAGTGGTTTTGTAAAGATGTCTGCCACTTCTTCTTTTGTGCCCACATACTCAACTCTGATGTTCTTTTTTGCAACCCGCTCCTGTAGAAAGTGATACTTGATTGGAATGTTCTTCGTCTTGGAGTGAATCACCGGGTTCTTTGAGATACTGACGACGCTTGTATTATCACAATAGATTAGAATTGGCTCATCATACTCAACCTTTATATCTGTTAGATTTTGTTTCATCCAAAGAACCTGTGTACAACATGATGCTGCTACAATATACTATGCCTCGGCTATAGATAAGGATATTGATGATTATTTCTTTCTTAGCCATAATACTAAACACTCACCCAAGTAGAATGTTGCTCCACTGGTGCTTCGCTGGTCATCAATACAACCTACCCAATATGCATATGTGTAGGCAACAAGTGATAGATCCTTTCCTTTTGGATACCATAATCCAAAATCTTTTATTCCTTTGAGATATCTGAAAATCCTCTTCACTGCTAATACATGTGATTCCTTTGGTGTTGCTTGAAATCATGCCATTTGTTCGACTGCCTGCATTACATATGGTCTGGATGTTGTCACATATAGTAGGCTGCCAATTGTTGACCTATATTGCCTCTGATCTGTAGATTTCAAATCATCATCTTTTCTCAACTTGCAACTGGTTTGCATGGGAGTGATAACTGGTTTGCAATCTTCCATTCCAAACCTATTTAGCGTTTCTCTGATATACTTGGTTTGAGAAATAAAAATTCCTTGGTTGATTTGATGTATTTGAAGTCCCAGAAAGAAGGATAGTTCTCCATGTAATGAAATTTCAAATTCATTCTACATATCTTTTGTAAATTTCTGGCTTAACCTATCATCATCACTACCAAAAATAATAGCATCAACATAAACTTCAATTAATAAAATATTACCTTGACTTACCTTGATGTAGAGGTTGTTGTCTGCACTTCCTTTTCTGAACCCTGCCTGTTGCAGATACTTATCCAGTCTAGAGTACCATGCCCTAAGAGCTTGTTTTAGACCATACAAGGCCTTCTTTAGTTTACACACATAATCTGCGTTCTCTAACAACTGAAATCCTTCTGGTTGTTCAATGTAGACTTGTTCTTCAAGTTCCCTATTCAGAAAATCTGATTTTACCTCCATTTGATACATTTTAATATTTTTGGAACATGCATAAGCTAAAAGCAAACAAATTGCTTCCATTCTGGCAACTGGGGAAAATGTCTCTTCAAAGTCGATTCCTTCAACCTATGCATATCCTTTACATACCGATCTAGCTTTTTTCCTTGTAACCTGTCCATTTTCATTCAATTTATTCCTGAAGATCCACTTTGTGCTGATCACATTCTTATTCTTTGGTCTTGGAACCAGTTCCCAAGTGTCGTTTTTCTCTATTTGATCCAATTCTTCATCCATGGCCTTTTTCCAAAATTCATCCTTGTTGGCTTCTTCAAAACAGTTTGGTTCAATTGTAGATGAGAGTGCTAGGTGTGTTTGTTCTGGTGAACAAATTCTTCTTCTAGTCTCAACTCCTGCATCTTTGTTTATGATAATATGTTCTGAAGGATGACTCTTCTGTACTCATCTACTGGGTGTTTTTGGAAGAACTTTCTGAACTTCCTCTTCTGCTTCTATCGAATTCTCTTCATCTTCCTTTTCTACTTCTTTTTCATCTTCTGTTTCTTCTTCTAAGGGTTGTTTCATTGATTTATTTTCTTATTCCTTTGATTTTGGTCTGCATGTTTCATTAATTGTCATGTTGATGCTTTCCACACCTTTGTTCAATATTAGATTGTAACACTTGTATTCTTTCCTTGTACTTGAGTAACCAACAAGTACTCCTTTGTCCACGCGAGAGTCAAACTTTCCCATTCTATCATCTTCTCTTTTGATATAGCATTTTCTTCCAAAAACTCTAAAGTTATTTACATTTGTTGGTTTTCCTTTCCATAGTTCGTAAGGAGTTTTGTCAGTGTTGTTTATGAGCATTACTCTGTTTTGAATGTGAACTATTGTATGCACTGCTTGTGTCCAAAAAATATCTGTCAATTTTGAATCCATTAGCATTGTTCGAGCCATTTTCTGTACTGTCTTGTTCTTTCTTTCAACAATTCCATTCCGTTGAGGTGTCCTAGCAAAGAAGAATTGCCTTTTTATTCCATGATCGCTGCAGTAGTCCATAAATTCCTTTGAGGTGAACTCTCTTCCATTATTAGATCTCAAGCATTTGATTTTTGAATCCATTTCATTTTCAACCATTTCCTTGTAGATCTTGAATTTTTCAAAAGCTTCTGACTTCTTCTTGAGAAAAAAAAACTGCATTCATTCTTGTATAATCATGAACTAATAACATAAAGTATTTCTCACCTTTTAATCCCTTTGTTCTAGTTGGTCCAACTAGATTAGTATGCACAATTTCCAGTGGTCTTGTCGTTGAATATTCCTTTGATTTGAACCTGGTCTTTGTTTGCTTTCCTTGTTGACAATGCTTGCATAAAGTGTTGGTTGGTTTCGTGA
Organism: Picea glauca; assembly: GCA_000966675.3. Taxonomy (NCBI): domain Eukaryota; kingdom Viridiplantae; phylum Streptophyta; class Pinopsida; order Pinales; family Pinaceae; genus Picea; species Picea glauca. The sequence continues at coordinate 486,589 of JZKD02S1867264.1, forward strand.
TCTGGGGCATTTCTCCGACTGCTTCTCTTTTGTTGAATTTGACAAGTTTATCAAAATGTATGTGACCCATTCTTCTGTGCCATAGCCAACTTTCATCTTCCTTTCCTATACAACACTTTTCATTTCCAATTTCACTTAACACATATATGTTGCTTGAAGTTATTGCAGCTGTAGTGACCAATTTCCCTAAACCTTCTTTTCTTATCTCACACTTTTGTGAATCAAAAGTAACTTTATGACCTTGGTCATACATTTGAATCATACTTAGAAGATTATGTTTCATATCTTCTACTAGTAGATCATTTTCTTCATTTTCATTCTTGTTCCCAATTCATATTGTGCCTTTTCCAATGATTTTAGCTTAATCATCCTTTATGAAAGAGACTGATCCATCTCTTTCCTTTCATAATGTAAGAAACTTGTCTCTATCACCTGTCATGTGTTTTGAACACCCAGTGTCAACATACCAACCGTATTTCTTCTGCTTAGCTTGTAGAGAGATTGTGCATTCTTCATTGCTATACTGATATTGCTTTCTTATCCATGTCATTTTCTAAGTTTCTTGTCTGTGATTGTTGTTATTCTGTTGAGGTTCTTTAAGAGGGACTGTCATTCTGCAATCTTTGGCCACATGTCCAAAATTGTTAAATTTGTAACATTCCACTTCAGTGCTCAAAGATTCAAACCTATTGTAACTTCTTCTCCATGTTTCACTAGTTCTTCTTGAATAACCCCTTTGTGTATGACTCACAAAGTTGTTATTGTTCCTGTTGTTAGCTCTGCAATTCATAGCTTTATGTCCAAAATGATTACATGCATAACATAAACCAAGAAATATAGTTGATACATGGGGTTTGAACATCTTCTGAAGGATGGTGCTCTTATGAATCATTCTCCTTCTTGAAGCCTACTTGTTGGTTGTTGATTATGAAATATGACTCTTCTCGGTGGAGGAGTATCCCTGTAATCTTCCTTATATATCCTTCTATCTTGTTTGATTGTTTCTGCATAGCTTTTTGGATATGTTTCTTGCTCCGTTGTTTTGGAGCTTGATCCCTTTTTTGTCTGATTGTATTCAAGTCCGGTCTTGTCAAGATAAGCTTTTTTACTGCTGATAATGTCATCCAAAACTTTTGAGATATTCCGCATATTTTTCTTTTGAATATCCTTTCTTAGTGTGACAATCTCTCCTTCCAAGTTTCCAATGATCCTATCATTTTCTTCTAGCTTTTATTTGAGTGCTTCTTCAATTCTTTTATCCTCTTTTATTTGAACCTTCAATTTTGTGATCATTTGTTCTAGTTCTTGAGTGTCTTTTTTTTTTGTCTAGTTCTGCTTGTAGTTTCTTGTTTTTCTTGTTTTCTCTTTTGATAACTTCTATGGCACACATTAATTCGTCTCAATAGTCAACTTCTACCTCTTCAATTTATTCTTCGAATTCTTCATATTCTTCTTCGACTTCTTCATATTCCTTTTCGGAGTCTTCTTTGTCAGAGTCTTTTACTACCATGAATAGAACTCTTCATGTCTCACTGTCACTGAATTCATCTTCATCTGATGATGAGATGTCTTATTTGCTGCATAAGATTTTCATGAAAACTTTATTTGTAGTTCTTCTGCCTTTATATGAGTGTTTGACTTTTGAGAAACCTTCATCATTTCTCTTTTTCTTATGACATTTGTTAGCAAAATGACCAATACCATGACAATTAAAATAAATTAAAGTAAGCTTACCTCTATACCTACCACTGGTTCCCTTGTTCAATCTTTTGATGAAGTTGGCCACTTCTTCATCATCTTTCGAGACATCACTGTTTTTGTTATATTCTTCTTGTTGCTTTATCTTTTGCTTTCATTTTTTGGATTCTTTGAAGGCTACTTCTTCTACATCTGAATTTTCCTATTCAGTTCTCATTTCATATCCTGTGAAGATTCCATTTAGTTTGTCCATGCTTATTGAGTTTATATCCTATCTTTCTTCTACTGTTGATATCTTAGGGATAAATCTCATAGGAAGAGATCTTAGTACCTTTTGAACAATTACATATTCTTTGATTTCTTCTCCCAATCCTATGATTACATTCATTGTTTCATCGACTCATAAGAAGTAGGCTGCAATATTCTCATCTTTCTTCATTTTTAGTTGTTCTCATCTTTCTTCATGTAAGTTTAAAGCTTTGTTGCTTTGAATTTTGTATCTCCTTCATAAATATTTCGAAGCTTGTCCCAAATCTCTTTAGCGGATTTACAATGTGCAACTTTGGTGAATAATATATCACTAAGACCATTCAAAAGTGCATTTTTGTCTTTGGAATTATTCTCACCGAGTTTACACATGGCTTTGTCATTTGTTGGTGGAACTGTTGGTGCTATGTATCCATCTACAATTGATTTCCAAACTTGAAATCCTCATGCCTGTATATATGTCTTCATCCTTACGCTCCAAAAAGCATACTTTTGTCCATAAAACCATGGTATTCCATTTTTATACAAGTTGGTACTCTCCATGATCTACCTTTCAGTGGTTAAACTGATTTCTGAAGGAACCTGCTCTGATACAAATTGTTGGATTACTGAGAGGGGGATTGAATCAATAATAGCGTAATTATAATCATTTTTCTCCAAATAATCCAAGTAGTATATCAATGTAGAATTATTATCCAATAATGAGCAATAAGAAATGAACAATCACACACATACACAATACACTAGTGTTTTATGTGGAAACCCAAATCGAGAGAAAACCACAGAATGTTTTTTCTTATATGTCTTGAAGAATTACATTCATTGGAAGCACCAACTTCCTTTGTTTTCCAATTGCAAATGGAAGGACGCTCCAACCCCCTAGTTTCTTAGGATACAACCCGAGGGAAGCTCCAACTCCTCAATTCTTTGGCTACAACTAGAATGAGGCTACAATCCCCTATATTTTCCAGCTACAACCGGAAGGTGTCTACAACCACCTATCCTTGCCCTATCCAACCACCCTGAAGTAGAAATAGAATGATGGAAACATTGTCGCACTATCACTGTGATATATACCACTGTAAAACTATACCAATAAAATTGAACCATGCATCAACATGTACCTCAACCTGTAATCAACCTGTACCATAAACAAGTGCATCAACCATGCACCAACCTGTACCATAAACAAGTGTATCAACCATGCATCAACCTGTACCAAACAATATGTAATCAACCTGTACCATAAACAAGTGCAACCAACCATGTACCAAGTATGTACCAATCATATGTCAAGTACTCATCAACTATCACTCATCAATATGTACCAACATCATCAACTATACACCTCATGTATGTTCCAACTCATCAACTACTTGTCTCAACCATGTACCCAACTTGTACCTCAACCAAAATCCCTCATCAATCTCATCATCCAAATATGATTTGTAAATCTGTAATAGTATTGGTGTATATGATCACATACCTGCAAAATTTCCTTAACTTTAAACAACAAGATACTAGCATTTTCATCAAACTTTTCTTTAGTCTCACGTGACTAGTTTTGGATTAGTCAACAACCCTAACTTGAAATAATCATAGCTTTGTACCTATAATGAATAAAGATTTGAAACTGATACAAAATTTTCTTCAGTGTGTTTTATGCAATTCCTCTAGGTTTCACTACTTGGAACCTCTCAGAAAAGGAGTTATAGAAAAAATGGCATACTTTGCTGAATTTTGGATTATTCTAGAGAGCGACCTTGTAGAGCATGTCCCGCATGGAATATTTGTTGAATCGATCTAAAACTGTTACAAAGAATACTCGAGACTGTAATATAACCAACACACTTGGTCTTACTGAATTTGGATCTGTTGTGAAGAACTTATGATGTTTTTACCCGAAACACATGTTTTTGACTAATTCTAGGACTAGCCACGAACCCTATTTTCCACGGAGTGTAACTCAAAACATACAATGACCCACAAGCTAAATTTTTTACCACAGATACTTGGATATGTTTACTCAATGGCATAAAAGTTTCATGGTCTAGATCATTCTAGAAAACAATTTAGTGTGAAATTGGTGAGATGACCTGTAAATAACATACCTTAGAAAGTATCATCAAAAGAATTTATCCTTCTTTGAATTTCGTCTTTCTTTTCTTCAAATTCCCTCAGAAATCTGTCTTAAATATCCTTTGGTTGCCTCAGAAACCTATAGGTATTTAATATGCTCAAGTTTGTCCTAAATGAGAGAGCCTTGCCTCTTATTTATACTCTCCAAGTAGCTTCGTTAAAAACATCTTCTAGGTCACTTTGCCCACTTTCCTTATTTTAGGGTTAACCCACTTCTAATTTCTCCATTAAATTTATAATTAAAATAATTTATTTTGTATTCACTTTGAATTATATTACACTCATCACTTCACTTTATTATTTACCTTCTAAAATCTCTTAAACCACTTTGACTACTTTGACCTTTAGGGGCTTCTAGATGACATAAGAGGGTCCTCCAACTTCGTAAGGCCAGAACTCTCAAACCGTGAGGAGTTGTGTGACGTTCCACATACCACCAGAAATGGAATGACATGTATCGTCCATATAGAATAGTATTACCCACAAATATATCAAAACTCATACCATTATCCATCAAACAAACTTGGGTCCATTAACCAACCCTGGGTTCTCCAACTTCTCATGGCCATAACTCTCTAACCATGAGGAGTTATGTGACGTTCCACATACCACCGGAAATGGCATGACAAGAAATATCCATATAGGATAGTTTCACTGATAAATTCACTAACCTTCATCTCATTATTCCACAAATAAGCATGGGTTCTCTAACCATACTCATATGATAATTCAATCCGCAAAGCGTCTTCCCATGAGGGCTTTCACCATAAGGGGACCACTTTGGAGTTCATCCATATGTACTTGTTATCAACCGTGAAAAGACAATAATGAGTCATCTTCACATCAAACAAACTTGGGTCCATTACCCAAACCTTTGTGCTACCAGGCTTTCTTCAAGGGTTGACATCAATGGCAACTAACCTTAATCAACAACTACAATATGAGAATTGCATAGTAAAATGCATGCAAAATGAATAAATATTTAGCCATTTTCTGGGCTCAATCACTTTCGATGTCAACCATACACCCATCAAGGTGACGATGTCTTTCTCCACCATAAACACTTCTCTTGTAAACAATGGGGAATTCAACTAGTCCTTTGTTAACACTCTCCTTGTCAATGTGTTGATGTAGGAAAGTGTCTCATTATCAACATCACAATTTTACCTAGTGAAAGGGGTCAGTTAGACATTCCTATGTTTGGTATGGTGAACCCTCCTGATTACGAATTCAATACCATTATTGAATTTATGAATTTAAATCTAAGATGCAAAATGCAAAACACGATTATTCGAAATAATCTAATAGAAACAACAAAAATCATGGAATCAACAAAAATGAATGCAAGCAGTAACCATGAATAAGTTCACATAAATTTCAAATCATTAACTATAAGCTAAAGAGAGTTTGCAATCAAGATTGAAAGTGGTAGCTCCATACCCATGTTAGAAAAAACAACAGAAATCAAGAACAAACACCAGATATGAGAGCAATTCAACTATCCATTCCCACAACCTTCCAAGGTACCATGAATAGGAAGAAAAGTCTATATTAATTTCATATTAGCACTAACAATATCCAACAAAATTTGTCCCACAATGGCTTCTCTATTAACAGGAAGAAAACTTACAATGTCAAGCATAAAACCCCCAATTTCCCTATTTTCTTTTATCATATTTATTTAAAAAAATACCTAGAGGAAGTTAAATGGTTTTAGTTTTTCAACTTCCCAACCATTTGCATTCTAAATCCACCTTTAGATCTTTTCCCCCTTCAATTCCCTTTTACATGCTTGTTTATTTCCATTTAAGAAATATATTTAACATTACATAGCCTTTTAATTCCAGTGAGGTTTCTATTACAATTCATCTTTTTCCCAAGATTTTTTTGACAAAAAATTGGGGGAGGGGGATCTCAATAATTACAATTTGTTTGTTGATGAATAATTGTGTCCCTTTGTCTTAGGTTTGTTGTTACACCCAAATACATGGATGCTTTTAGTTGTGATTTCCAAAATTTTGTATTTCCTATCCCTCATCATTTTGAACCTAATATCTTCTAAATATAAGTGTGTACTATGAATCTAGACATGTAGGTTTTATGTACTATCAACACAAGCATTTTGGAATCCTAATGGATCCCTTATTTCTTTCCACCAATATTTTATTTTCTAAAATCTGTGAAATAATGTCATTAATTTCATTTATGAAATTTTAAATATTGTATTAATATTCCAAATGAAAATCATAATGTAAACATTAACTCCATTGTTGAGCTTTTGGTGCTTTATTAGAGTTATGTTTATATTGCACTCAATTTGCATTATTCTTATGGCCTAGGCTCTACGCTATTCAAACCACATTTAAGTATAAATTTAATACTTAGGTAAAATAATTTCAATGTATTTGTTTTTTAGGTAAACATATTTCATTGCATTTGTCCCTTGAAAAATTTGGGTTGACCTTCTTATTTACATGAATCTATACCCACGACTAAACAAAATTTCAATGCATCTGTCTCTTATCACAACCACAACCTTCTTATTTACACTAACTTATGTCCATATCCACAACCAAACTGAATTTCAATGAATTTGTCTCTTACCATAACCACTTAACCTTCTTATTTACACAAACTTATGTTCACAAGTAAATCTTTTATAAATTAAATTTCTTCGACCAAACTCATTACACTAACATTTTTATTTACACTAAGATATTTCCACAACTGACCTCATTATCATTTAAATTCATTCAACCAATATATATATATATATATATATATAATGAGGTGAAGAAAAATATTAATAAAATTTCGGTAAAAATTGAGATGGGACACAAACTTATGTCTATACACACAACCAAACTGGAATTTCAATGCATTTGTCTCTTAAAACAATCTCAATTCATTTTTGTCTCTTACTTACACAAACTTGTATCCATACCAAAAAAAAACTAAATTTTAATACATTTATAATTTGTTTCAGTGTGCGAATGTTGCAACATAGATTATATTCTCCCAACTAGTCATGCTTGACACAACTTTCTCTTTGTACAACACTATTGTTGGAGGTTCCCAAATCACCGAGCCAAGGAGTCGATACGTTTAAGAATAAGAATTAGAGCCTAAGCGAAGGGTTGAGGCTTATTTGTTGTTAGGTACTTTCTTTTTTTTCATTACAACGATCTTTTTTTCATTACAACGACGCATAGAGAGATAAAATAGGTTTAGCCTACTTTCTTACCTTGACCAACAATCCGTTCTTAGTTAATGTCCTTTTATGACTTTCGATGGCCATTTCAAGTATTATCATAAAGGCAATGATGATCTGTACTCCATTTCTTTCAAAGTTGGTCAATATCCGGTCTGCTAAACAACATTGTTGGTCATTTCAAGTATTATCGTAAAAGAAATGATAATCTGCACTCCATTTCTTTCAAAGTTGGTCAAAGTTGAATATTTGTTCTCATGAGTACACTTGTGTTCCAAGAATAGCCACCAATATCTAGTCTACTAAGCATCATTGAATACTAAGCAGGTGGAATGTAGACCGTCTAATCTAAAATCAATTCAGATCCAATGATTTTTATTTCACCTGCCACAGCAGATTCGACAACCTATATTCTACCTACCACAACATTCAATGTTGCTTAACAAGCTGGACATTGCTAACCCTCCTAAAATATGAACCAGCAACCATCATACCACTACCATGAACACCACTTAATAAAGAACCATTGTTTGATATTTGTGTCTCCATATAAAACCGAGCTCGAAATGCACCCAGATGAGCATGATACGCTGGCAGTACTATAGAAAACAAGCGTGTACACCTTGCATATGTGCAACAGACATTATTAGCTAAGGACTATGATACATAAGCTGTGAAAGCAAATTTAAATAAAAAAACTCTTTTAAATGATAAGCAATTACTTAATTTGGACATCTTGTCTTGACAGGCCCATAACTTTCTCCTGGGACTTGTGGACTTGTGACTGAAGAGACATTGTTAGCTAAGGACTATGATACATCAGCTGTGAAAGCAAATTTAAAAAAATATTCTTTTAAATAATAAACAATCACTTAATTTAGACATCTTGTCTTCACAAGCCAATAACTTTCTCCTGGGACTTGCGACTGAAGAACCTCTTTTCTTCACAGGCCAATAACTCTCAACCGCGTGGTCGCAAAACCCTTTTCAAAGTCGACTCCATAGCTTTTATAACTTGTGAAGATCAAATTGTCCTGTTGAGAGAAAATCATAATCATAAATGTGTGTTTTCATAACCCACGGGCCTTAGAATCAGAATTTGAAAGTTTCGTTGAGTTTGAAATCCTTAAAAAGCTATAGTTAACCTTTTTCGAGGGTTAAAAAAATCATTTCAGTTTGTACCCAAAATTTTATGCAAAGGCATTTTAAACTGAAAGTTTGAATCCCATTTGGGATAGTGATGTGCAAGATTTAGGTCTCATCTCTCTTCTTTGATCTCTGTTATACATTCCTTTTAATACGTTCACAAATGTCAATAGTATTCATAAGCACTTAAGATATTTTAATTCAGGAAAATGGTTTGTTTTGTCATAGTGCACATGCTACTCAACATCATAGGAGCTTTACCTTGTATTTATTTTTAAAGGAGGTTTCAAATCATGGAAAATAAAGTCAATGTATTGTAGGTAGAGGGGTCCGAGAGAATGTGGGGCATAGGGAGGTTTATAGGTGTTGGGGGTGTAAAAAAGGACATTTGGTAAAAATAGGGAATGTTTAGTAAAAATAGGGGTTTTAGTATTAATGGAAAGATGTATTTGGAGGGAGTTCAACAAAATGATTTTATGAGGTATTTATCAATATCTAGTGAAATTAGAAGTATTCTTTAATATCCCACAAATGCATGTGCCATGTCAACATGTTCACAAGTGGAGAACCCATGCCCAACACTAAGCCAAATTGTCTATTCAGCCCAAAACTCAATTGCGAGCTAGTGAGTGATTTGAAAAGATTCAATGGCCCTAGACATTGCTACAATGATAACACTTTCAAGCAAGTCAAATCCAATCAAATCCACTAGGAATGACATTAAGACCGTCATGCAAGGGATCTAAGAAAAGAAAAAAATGTGAAGTGGAATTTAATTAACAATGAAACTATCACAAACCATCATGATTATGTTATAAAATATAAAAGATCAAATATGAATCCACTCAATGTATTCCAATCAGCAACCCACAATCATTAATTAAGCATAAAAAGAACAAAGCCACGGAAACATAGTCTTTTTTATCAGGCTTAATTCAATTACAAAAAGGGGTTCCCCAAGTTGCTCAACATGGGGTTACTTGAGGCCTCAACAAATAGTGACACATTGGATGAAGCCATGAATCTTTGGATGGTATTGTTGAATTGTGAGCGTAGAATGTGGATAATCTCTTGTTTTAATTTCCAAAGCACATTCAAAATCAATGTGCATTGGATTCTATAAAATCTTCCTTTCTGATGGATTTAATGGTCATGCTTGTGTATCAATTAATAAAACTCATATGTTGTGTTAAGAGGATAACAAGATGGGGTTCATTTCCTTAAAATATTGTATTAAAGATATAGGTTGAAGTCTTAGTCATAGGGCTTAATAAATTTGAGACAAAAGGATTTTCACTAGGCACAAATATGTTATCCCTCAAATGTTGTTCCATTTCCCATGAACGTTCATAACCCTAATGGAGTCACCAAGGTGTAACAAACCTTGTTTCACTATCAACAAGCATCCATAGCCCTCGTGGCGATATCTGCGTATGCCATTCATTTATTATACTTCTTTTTTTATCCTTCCCTTTGGATTTTATATATGCTTTAGAAATCAATGGATCAGGAAAGCAATGGCCTTTTTACAAGCTTAAAAGGGATGGATGTCATGATGTTGGGATTTATTTAATGATTTCTTGTACCTTGCTATTAAAGTATTTCCTTTATTATTTCCAGTGCATTGACTTTCAAGTTTTCATCCTTCACACAATCAACTTTTTTTTAAGTGTATGGATGGATCCCTTAACACATCAGACTTGATCATCAACTAGGGTGCAAGGAAAACTAGTGATTAACTAGTTTGGAATATCATGGTCCAATCATTTACACATTACTTCTATATATCCCTCATTTGCATAGTATCATCTTCCCTTCCAACTCATAACTAGGTATAACCATGTAGGATTTTTCCAAACTTACTACATGTGTGTGATGTTTCCATTATGAAGTGAAGATTGAAAAAAAACACATATAATCAACCACAACTAGTGAACCAAAATTAGATAAAAAAATACACATAAATAAAATATTTTTAAACAAAATACATAAAACAAATATTAGTTAGTATATGTCACGTAGGATAAGGCTCTTAAAATCAATAGAAATACAAGCATTCATAACAACATGTCTTGAAAAGAAAACCATTCATCAAATGCAAAGCTAAAATAGGTTTTTAAGGTACATATATAAATAGTACAAAACAAAACACACCACTTGCCAAATATCATATATCATGGGAAACTCATATGCTAATGCACCCCTGGAAAATGATTCATTACTAAGAAAGATTACAAATGCAAATAGCTTGTCTAGAGGGGTTTAAATATTTGGTTGAGATATGGCTATTTATAATTCTCATTGCTTAACCCTTTATGCAACTAGTCTTTATAACCTTGGGTTTCATGGATGGGATGAGATAATGTACAAAGTTCTATGATAAAACTCAAATCCCTAGTGATGTTGCACCTTTCATTATTTCTTGTTTAGTACAGCTATCTCTAGATCCACCCTTGTTACTTATCACTTCCAATGACCTACCCTTGTTACTCATCACTTTCCAATGACCTAGGTGTTTTTTCATAGTGAAAAGAATGAAAACATTAGGATACATATATTTGAGAAGCTCTATAATCAATGGCAAACTCTATGCCTCCAAACATGTTGAAATTCTTGGTGAACGGTCTTGGGGATAAAGTATGATGGACTAAAATTCTTCACTGGAAAAACATATCCCAATCGCTAAGCTTGAAAAGTGTCTTCAATCATTCACCGTTATCTTTTGATCATATAGTATCATAGTACTTCAAGATAACTTCAACCTTATAGATTTCATCAAAATTTGATCTCTTATAGTATCATAGTACTTCAAGATAACTTCAACCTTGTAGATTTCGTCAAAATTTGAACTCTTCCGAGAACAAAAATCCTATCTGCCAAATGTTAACCTTCTTTTGATAGGAGAGATATGCATCAATGTTATGTTTCTTTATAAACATGGTTAAATGAAGCAAATGGACACTTTTTGTCATTGCTTTGAATTGATGTCTAGCTATAATATTGATTATGCACTTAAACTTTGATTTCTGATTTTCTGGGTATTACATTTTGCAATTGCTAACTTATCTTCAAACTTAAAACACCATGCTTTGGAGGTAACACTTCCATGTGAAAATGATTAGACTGGGAAATCTTCATTCTTCTTAACTTCTCCTTATATGTAGGTGCGAAATCAAAGCATGCATAGAAGTGTTCAATCTGGGAATTCCTTGTTTACATTTGTTTTAGTTGTCATAATCTAAGAGTTAAATTCTGAACATGAAATATCTGACCACACCTAGTTTTATCTCATAGCAGAAAATGGTGTGAAAAAATTGCACAACGCTAGGGATATAACAGGAAACCAACTCTCTATTTGAATTCTAGTTTATGAGCATACCTTTTCCACTCCCTTGTCTTTAAAACATAGACACCATGCTTCTTTTGGGCATTACTCCAATATGACAGTGTGATTAGAAGGAAATCTGTTGGTAGTCACAACATTAGTAATCAAAAAGTAATCCAATGGCAATGACACAATTCATAACAGTGTCTGAGAACTGTTCATACATACTCCACTTCAAGTATGCAAGAGATCAAGTCCATGTTTGCAAGTTTATGAATTGTATTTGCTGAGAGTTGTTCATCTTGATCAATTAATGCCTATGTGTAGAGATAGAGTATTCGTGGAAGTGTTCAAATCAATCATGCCAAACATTCAACATCCTCCTTCTCCACTGAAAAAGTCACCATGAACCATTCTACAAGTTATCTTCCAAAAGATCTGTTTACCAAGTTACCCTAGGCATGTGAATACTCATGACCCCGAACCAATCCCAAATTCTGATTCATAGTTTTTAAGAAACAAATTTCCCTTGAATCCTTAGCCTCCACAAAAATGGAGATGTTAATATGCATGGAAAGTCAATGTTTGTACAGGTCTATGCTATGGCTCACTACTAGCTTTTATCTCCCTCTTACTATGAAAATCTCATCATATATTAGAATAGAGTCAAAATGTCGATTGAGAAGCCTAATCCTTGAATTCATTACCTACACTACATGGTAGAGTTACCCTCTGGGATTTGAATTTTGTACATGTTGCATCCCAAAATCAGCATGCATTCCATATTAGCGTATTGAACCATATTTTGAAACTACTAATGACCATAAGGAAAAAATATTTTCACTGAATTATTTCCCACAGAAAAATTAATTCTTTCCAGTCACTTTTCCAAACAAATCAATAGATGGGAATATTAATTGGTCACCCGTTGCATGGGTGTTCTATGTATGTTATGTCAATCCTTGAAGTGGGTTTCCGATGAAAATGATCACAAGAGGTTATCAATATCTATTCTTTGTTACCAAAGAGGTTCACTCAGAACATGGAATCCTATAGGTATTCAAACAGTTAAACTGAACAATACTTGCTCTTTTCTGCCTCTATGAAGATAGCTTCAATTACAAGGAAAGAGCAAGTGAATCAAAAGTCTCTAACCTACCTTTTGTGGGATCAATGGGCTCTGTCAATTCTGGACCCAAAATTTCTGATGGCAAAGATTCAATTTCAGGTGTTCTTCCAATAGCTTCATCCATCATCAGTATTACCCTTTCTTTTATGCCCAGGTTACACCTTGAATGTGAGACTTTAAGCCTGTTGTAGATCAAATCATTCATTGCATGGTGTGCTCATTTATTTCATTTATTAATTCATGTAAATAGAGTTAACGTTTTCTTCTGTAAATACATAAATATAATTTCAACATAAAATGCTTGATAGGAAACATTTACCATAAGAGTGAGAGAAGTAGAGATGTCTTGGAATGAAATTCATTAAGCAAATTTATGACGGATTTTCTATTCTTTGTTAACATGTTCTTGTTTTTATTTGAATTATTCTTTATGGCTCAACTTTTTTTTTTTTCATTTGTCAGCGCATAATCGTCTAACAGATGTTTTTGATAGGATCTTTAGTTCCCCAACTACGGAATGCAGGGATCAAGCTAATGGAAAAAATCAAGGGGATACCTTTTGAGAAATATATATTCTACATAAGCTTAATATGTATCAAGGAGATACAAGATAACTTAAACATAAGTATAAAATTCATTTCAAACTGAAACATAAGTAGAAAATTCATTTCAAAGTAAGTAGGAAAACCATGCTGAGAAGGAAAGAAGGAAAACAACAAAATTGGAAAACCTCCCTACCTAGTCCTACTCTACACCGGATTGAGGTTATGTAAAGTCATAAAACTAATGTAGCCATCGAAGTAAATCACTACCAATAAGGATATTAGAGCATTGCATCTACATGTAACGTTAGTATACTATGCAACATATGATTGAAATAATTAAGCATTTAAAATTTCATTCACATCAAGAAGTACTAGATGCTTACCTCTTTGAGAAGAGCATTGAGAAAAAGATGATTACATCCAGCATTCAATGATGAAAAAAAACAATGATTATGATGTTTGAAAGTGAGATCATGGTATGGAAGCAACTTTCTTACCTCATCATCTTCTCTACTTCGTTGTTCTGGAAGCAACTTTCTTACCCAATCAATTGTCACAAATAGCAAAAGTAAAGCAACTAGAAATTTACTTTTGCTATTTGTGATAATTGACTGGAGGCCTGGGATTGTCTCTATGTTAGGTACTAGGTGTTCTTTCATCACACTAAAACCCAGACACATGACCAAGGGTTGAGGGGTTATTAAAGCTATATTTTCAATTGGATCTTCCACAGCCTCATCCTAGACACCATCAGCAAGTAGTGGATCCTTTTCCATTCTTTATTTAAAGGAATAATCATCATTAGACGAAGAAACAATATCAACAAGATTTTCCTCTTTCTGGTCGTATTCTTCATACTGCAAGCCATATATCAAGGGAATATCACCAGGTCTTGTGATTATGGATGAAAATGATTTTTCATCATGCACAATTGTGAATTGTACTTGGGAAACTCTGCACCGTCATACTCTTCTTTAACTAGATTCATAACATTCTAGCTTTTCTTTACTTGAAGGCTGGTGACTTCACTTGAAGGCTGGTGATTGACGCTTGTGTAATATTCTCTGTTATGATAAGTTTTCCTTATGAATCTCATATTATGCAAAAATAGTCTATGATGAATATCCGTTACCCAATATTCAATTTTTGTTATTTCCACTTCCACTAACTTGCCTTCATCATGTACTATATTCTAGGAATCAAGGAAAGGAGTAAAGGATAAAGAATGATCCTTCAGTTTTGTTGTCAAGTATCTTAAAAATATGCTAACAACATAGTATGGAGGTGCTTTGGATTCAATAACCTCTCAGTATTATTGATCTGAATGTTTAGTAAATTTAGTAACTTAGGTGTACATTTCCGTGTTTTTGCACAAGGAACTTTAGGGAAAGTACATCTTCTTCATTTCTGATTTGGATGATGGTTGTTCTTTCTAGTTCACATTCCATTGATATAGCAAGTCCTTTGGAATCTAAGCACTGTACAAGATCATCTTGCAGATTGGTACCATCTAGATCATTAGTTTTATTTGATAGTAATATATTTTCACTTAGGTGTTCCACCTCACTTAATGTTAAATATAGTGAGTTAGTTTCATATGAAATGGAGGGTAAGGCATGTGGTGTCATAATTTCTAGGCTTTGTAACTTATCTTCATATGCCTCCTATAAATTCTTATTTTTATTTTTATGGATAGACGATATGAGGACCACTCCTACATTTCTAAATGGATAGACAATATGAGTACCACTCCTACATTTGTGGATTAGATTGCCTATACTTTTGTGGAACCTTTAAGATAATTAATGAAACTTTATAGAAAAATGTTTGGTCGCCCTAGATTTTTATTTACAAATCTTATATAGTTCACTCTAGAAATCATCCCCTTAATAATTTTCATGAGATACAAAGAGAACTTCCATAAATTATTTCCAGTTGTGAATGGGCGTGCCTAGTAATACCCAAAACCAAGCTCAAATTTGTCTTTCAAGTAAGGGAAAATAATATGCACACAACATCCTCTCCAAAAATATTTAGCCATTGACAATAAAGCTAACATTCATTATCATGTAAGTATGTAGTGGTTTCCCCTTCACCATCAAATTTGACTTTTGAGAAGAGATCAAATTCCTTTTTCGGAATGTCATGTAATGTTCATGGAAAACTCAAAACATGATCTCATGTAGGAATATGGAGAGGAGCCATGAGAAATTAATGCATTTGTAAAAAAATGACTCCATGTGGGTTGACTTGTCAATCATTCTCTTTCTAGCACCAACATGTTGACACGGGAAAAGTCTTTTTGTTAACATTGTAGGTTCACCTAGCAAAAAAGACCCAATGAGACCTCCTTCTGATTGGTATGGTGAACCCTTTGGATTATAGTTCAATTTCCATTGTTGGTTTTATGAATTTAAATCTAAGATGCATAATAAAAATGCAAATGTTCATACTATTTTAATAGAAACAAGAAGAAATGGAACCAATAGAATTGAATGCAAGCAGTAACCATAAATAAGCTCAGAAAGTTAAGATTGCATAAATTCCAAATCACCAAGAGTAAGCCAAGGAGAATCTACAATCAAGACTAAAACTGATAGATCCATAACCATATTAGAAAAAAACAAAAAAAAGCAAGAACAAATACCATATGTGAGAAGAGTCTACATCAAACAACTAAACAACTAGGTGATTGCCACAACCTTCCTAGGCACCATGAATAGTGAGGAATATCGATACTAAATTTGTAGCCGTGATACAAAATTTGGTCAACAATGACTTCTCTATTAACAATAAGAACACTTACAATGTCGAGAAAAATCCCCCCATTTTTCCCTATTTTCTTTGATCTTATTTATAAATAATAATAATAATAATGATAAAGGAAGTTGAATGGTTTTAATTTTTCAACTTCCCAATCATTAACATTCTAACTCCACCTTTAGAGATTTTCCCCTTCCATTACTTTTTACATGTTTGTCATTTTCCTTAAAAAAATATATTTAATATTAATGACTTTTTAATTTCATAAGGATTCCTATTATAATTCATCTTTTCCCGTGACTTTTTGACAAAACAAATTAGGGAAACCTCAATAATTACAATTTTTTTTTTCATATAAATAATTACTTCCACTTTGCTCACTTTCGTTGATCCAACCAAATAGTTGGATGCTTCTTAATTATGATTTGCAAGATATTGTGCTTCCCACCCTTCAGGTCTATTATTACACCCAAATAATTGGATGCTTATTAGTTTTGCAAGATCTTGTACTTCCCATCCTTCATCCTTTCAAACCTGAGATCTTCTAAACAGATGTGTACTATGAATCTGGGTATAAACAGATGTGTGCTATGAATCTGGGTATACAGGCTTTATGGACTATGAACATGAGCCCTTTGAAATCCTCATGGATCCCTCCCTTCTTTCCTCTAATATTTTATTTTAGAGAACTCTCACTCACGTGTATATAGGCTTTATGGATTATGAACATGAGCCCTCTGAAATCCTCATGGATCCATTCCTTCTTTCCTCTAATATTTTATTTTAGAGAACTCTCACATGTGAGTGAGAGCATGTCATTAATTTCAATTATGAGATTTCAAACATTGGATTAATATTTAAAAAGAAAGTCGTAAGGTAAATACTAAATCCACGGCTCAACTTTGAGTGTTTTATCGATGTTATGCTATATTACACTCAATTTGTATTATCCTTACACCCTAGGCTTTACGCTACTTGAGCCATATGCATATAAATTCAATGCTCAGGTAAAATAATTTTAATTTGTTTGTCTCTTTTTATTATTCTTACACCTTGGGCTTTACACTGCTTGAGTCATATGCATATTCAATGCTTGGGTAAAAAAAAATTTAATGTGTCTGTCTCTTCTTAAAAAGATAAAGATAGGGTAGGGTTTGACCTTCTTGTTTACACATACTTATGTCCGTCACTAAAACCATTATCATTAAAATACAATCAACCCATAAGTCACGGTAAACTACAGCTTTAATCAAAGTCCAAGTTTCGAGTTATATAATCATTTGTTTATATAAATGATCCAGAGTTCCAATACAATGATGAATGTGGGATTGATGGATGAATAAAGATAAAAGAGATTAAACTTGCTTTCTTTTCCCAACAAATAGTCCATTTTTTTTTGTTAATGTCCTTATATGAATCTCAATGGCCATTTAAGTAATAACATAAAGGTTGTGATAATCTACATTCCATTTCTTTTAAAGATAGAAGAGGCCAAACAATTGTTCCATGGGTACACGAGTGTTTTGAAAACTTGAATTAGCAACGTTCATGAGACTACCAAGAACACCACTAGATAAAGAATTATTATTTAATGTTTGTAGCTCCATATTAAATCAACCTTGAAATGTAGCTAAATGAACATAATACACTTCTACAAATATAGAAACTAAGTGTGTGACACCTTTCATAAGTGTAACAAATATTTTTAGTTAAGGACCACAATCTATTAACTATGAATTTGTTTCCATTCTCAAGAACATGATAATGGGTAAGTTTGCTCGTTCCCTAAACACCAACATGACAACAAAGGTAAAAGTCAAATTATGTGGGGTGGCAAATTATGGAATCCATTATAATGCTTGGTGATGAACCCTTAAATTACCTACTTGTGCTTACCTTTTCTTGACTATTTTTCCTTCCATACACCCTCCAAATACTCACTTCTATACCTAAATTATTTTCATAATTATTAATTATTATCTAATTTAGTTTATCTAATATTTTCTTGTGAATTGATGTTTTTGACATAATTATGAAGTCATAATGATAGGGTATTTGGGTTTCATGAATAATTTGGTCAATTTTCTATATTTTTCCAAACCTTAATCTACATAATGCTATACTACCAAACCTTATGCTACATAATGATATGGTACCAAACATTATGCTACAAAATGCTATGTTGTCGAACCGTATGATGTGGAACACTATGCTACCAAATTATATGTTGCTGAAATTTATATTTTATGATGGCTCGCCTCTCTGTGAAATATTCATTTGTTGTAGAATTCATATTTGAAACAAATATTTGCTACATAATGCATAATCAAGTTAAAGAGTGTGTTGTAGAATTTGTAGTTGTCTCAAAAAATGGCATTGTGTTCCAGAATGTGTCATATATGCAAGATTTATTACATAATCCCATAGCCCAACATTGTAGGGATTGGGAATGTGCCTCTCAGTGCATGTCACAACAAGCATGATGGGAAATATCTCAAGGAAACCATGCAACCAATTAAAAAATTAATAAACCCAAATCAATTGGCTACTTCTCAAATGATTCATAATGTAAGGAAACAAATTACTGATTTGTAGGAATTTTATCGGAGAGAGCCAAGAATTTATTGTGGTCTGTTCTAGGAGATCTATGAGCTCATATTTGTATTTAAATCAATTATTGTAGCTCAGTGATTTAACAATCAAACTAATAAAATGTGGGATCAATTTTCCTTCATTTTGGCATTGTAACTTTTAAATTTCTTAGTTAATGTCACATCAGATCTCTTATTTCCATTTTCCTACTATGAATAATATTTTTGTTTGAGGGCTTCAATGTCTTGCTTGCTTCAAATTAAGGGTCCACTCTAAACCAACCAATCAATGGTTGAATTTTCTTGGCCCATAGATTAGACTACTAGTTATTTATTTTCTTTATAGTTGTAGCTTTCTTTCAATGGGTTTTTGTATATTTGTTGTCATTTATATTTTATTTTTCAGTTGTAATTGTTTATAGATTGAGTGGTGCACCATAGAGTATATTTATTACTTTGAGTGGCGTGTGATTCATCTTCCACAATTCCATGATTATGTGGTTGGATAAGGAATTAGTTTACTTGTTGCCATTAGATTAGATTTACTTTTCAACAATTATATTCCATTTCCTAGAAGGTAAAGACATTATGTAGCAATGAGATAAAGTACCAAATGGGAAAGATACACTTAGGGAAACTTATGCTATATAATCCCCATTCCTTTATCCCATGCATAAGCATCAAAATTTAACCTTTAGGTATAGGACCAACAATATAGAGTTCATTCAACAACACTTAAGTCTTGGAGGTTGGATTGCTTATGCACATTAGTTCACAAGCTTACGCTCCTTGATTGATAATTTAAGTGAGAATTTAACATTTAGGTATAGGACCAACAATATAGAGTTCATTCAACAACACTTAAGTACTGAAGGTTGGATTGCTTGTGCACATCAGTTCACAAGCTTACACTCCTTGATTGATAATTTAAGTGCGAGTTAGGGATTCAAAAATATTTATATTACTACAATTCTTTGGCTCACCACTTTTTGGCACCATCTCCAAAGAAGAACTTAAATATTCAATTAAGAAAGCAGTGCTAAATGGATATTCCACTATAAAAGAGAGAAGAAACCGAGGTTTATGAGAGGTTCCTTTTTCAAGTAGTTTTCTTTTCTGTATTGAGTAGTTGCATTTTCATGCATTCATGTAGAGATAAGTTATATCACCTTCCTATAAAACATTTTGAAAATTAATGCATGGTAAGCAAAAGACAGTCATGAGAGGATATGGTAAACAAGAAGAAAAAAATAAAGGAAGAACCTCTCTTTCGTTACTTTAGTTTCACATTAATATGAATACCTTCAAATTAAATGCGAGTTTGGCTCTGAGTGTGATTTAGCTTCCTTACGTTCATCCATGTCATTTATATTTCATTCTTATACCCAATATTGCATGAATTTCACTTTCCCAACTATGAATCAATTATTGACCTCTTAATTCAAATCATATGGTCCATTAGATGAATGTATATGTAGGATGAACATGAGTATGCATTACTGCATAATGGTTCTACATTTAGTTACTATGGAATCCCTTGTTGTTACCTTATCCTAGTTTGTTGCAAAGTCATTTGTTGCTTCCATAGTTATTGAATTTCAGCATGTGTATGTCATGTTTCATCCTAAATGTCATAGATTAAAGTATGTCATCCTAACCCTTTGTTATCGACAAACTATTTCCATTATCCTAATCATGCATTCCCACAACTTACATTGCAAGCCTCCATTTATTACCCCATATAACAACACACTTTGTCTCTTTGTCCTTGAAATACTATTTGGTTGAAATATTGGTGCATACTGAATCAACGTATTGATATTCAAAGTGTTGTTGGTTACACTAGGATTGGAAACATCATGAAATAGGCCAATAACCAACATTATAAAAGCATAGGAGAATGAGGAATAAGTATGTTTCATCAACTAGAGGAGGGTATGATAGGCACATCAATCACTTCAAGTTAAAACCATGAAAACCCTCAATGTTTCAATAATTTATGGGGTAATAAAATGAATCATGTCCACTTCTAACCCCACATCCATAGCCATAGCAATGTACAACATCTTAAGGGAATCATCTTTTCCTTTCATTATCAACAATAATAAAAAACCCTCTTTCCAACTCCCCAGAATTATGAATCCTTGTCAAGCCTACACCAATTATTAATAAATTAGATGGTACTAATAAGTGAATTGTATAACTTGTGATAACTCTAACATGCTACATAAATCACCTCTTACACATTCAATCTAAGAGAAATGACCTGGGCTAGATTTGAATTATTTAGGGGAGTTAAAAAGTATTATCCTAAATGATCTTAAAAAGAAGTATTAAATCCCACAATATATTGTTCACATGGCGTTAGGCATTGCATTTCTATTTATGTCAAATGTTTAGGTCATACTAGGTTTCATTTGTAAATCATTGTTAGATAAACCCCAATGTGGAATGGTTGAGGCCTTTATACCTAATGCATTCAAATATTAAATTAGCATCATATTGACACTCCCCAAACTTCCTAAAATCCATATCTTCTACACTTCCATAGAAAATTAGGCCCAACTCTTTCTAAAGCATTTTAAATTGAGGGCATTCCTAAAAACATTGTCAGGACAATTGCACTTTGAAGGGTAAAATAGTGACTTTTTAAAAAAACCCGTTTATAGGGAATATGGTCCTTAAAGTCTAGTTTCTAAGCCATTTTGAATCACTTCATTTTGATATTGTACAAAAAAGTTATGCATGAATTAGTCATTGATTATTCCAAAATACACACTATTAAAATTTTGCATCTTGATTGTTTCTTAAAATATTTGAAATATCAATTCAACATGTTTTTAAAACATGTTTCTCATGGATATATGTATATGAATGTAGTTTTTTATCACGTTGGAATCATGTTAATATGATACGAGATGAAATAATTGTTCCCAACAAAGTAATTATTAGTCTAGGATAGAAATTGTAAACAACTCATCCATGTAGAGTGTTCATCAAAATATTTAACAATTCAATTCAAAGTATTGTCAAACCCTTTTTCTATTGGAGATATTTCTACAAATATAATTTCATCTCCTACTAGAATCATGTCAATATGACATTGGATGAAAGAGTTACACCCAAAAAAGTGACTATTGGTCTAAGTTGGAAATTGTAAGCAACTCTATTATGCAAGTTGTTTCTTACCATATTTGACATAGAAATTTATTCCACATTAAAAACTTGTTTCTATTGCAGATAACCCTAGGAATCTACTTCATTTTGACTTTTGGATCAGTCCAATATGATATCATATGAAAAATTTATCATCAAAACATTTTTGGGTAGTTTAGATGAATTACCATTCCGCATCATGTTAAAAATGAAAGTCTCAATTATCTACCACTAATCAGCATGTTAAAAGTCAAAACTTCTTCATGTCTCATTTTTAGATCTATTTTATATGCATTGTTTTTTATCTTCTTTTTTTTTTTTTATGTTTATTGAAGAAAAAAGTCCTCATATCTTTGTTCCATAATATCACCATATATTTCCAAACAAGTGCTAGTTTTTTGCAAGTCACGAAAGGATCAATTAGATCAAATTACCCATGAAGGAGTGATCAATAAAGAGTTCTATCAATTTCTATATAAATGGGTAAATCACCGAGGAATCTAAAAAGTACAAGACCATATGCTATTGAGTCCTTAAATGAACAATGCCTATAGTGCAAGTTCCTAGGAACTTGTTGCATAGTTGGTTAAGCTTCTGAACCAACAAGACAAAGATTTTTC
>JZKD02S1867264.1:533100-548153 GCA_000966675.3 Picea glauca
AGATTTGAGAGGAATCTGACAAGTTACTAATTTGCCACCATAGATGACACATTAATCCAAATTTTACAAGAAATAGCATGCTTTTAGCAACACATCTAAGTGTGCTATGGAGGTAAATAACAAAACACATTAAGAACTAAATGTAGAGATGTGGAATGGGAAAGTAAAGTGGTTGCTCCACAAATCGTGTTTAAACTCCCAAATAAATTATTTACTATTAGCCCTTTTCCTCCCTTTTCCTTACTTTGCCTTTTTTTTTTTTTCTTGCAAATGCAAGATGTAGATGCATGGGTAGTCTCACCTCAACATTGTTTACATAGTACTTATACTCCCCTCTATATTACTTACCTCGCTTTATACTCCCCTCTACATTACTTACCATTAACCCTTTTCCTTACCTTGCTTTCTTTGTGCAAATGTAGGATGTAGATGCATGGGTGGTCTTACCTGAAAGTCCTCCAAAATTCTACATGTTTTACATATTTTTTCCTTAGTTTGTTCTTTTTCATACTTCCTAAGGCTTTTCAAAGTAGAGTCACAAACTCTCAAGACTTTTAACACTATTTTTTAAGAACAATTTTCACCACAGAATTAAACAATTATCCATTTGAGCAAACCCATCCCTTTGTCAATAATCCCTTTTTTTTTTTTGTACTGGGGGATCGATAAAGGGCGGTTCTCATATTCTAGTACTCGCATGACACGGGGTCGATACCCGTCGGCTACCACTATAACCCCAGGTGCAACCACCCAACCCACAAGAATGGCGCACGAGTAAATCTGAATGACAATCAAACATGAGACCTCTTTAAAAATTTCCTTCCATTTACACGGCACTTGCCAATCCATCTACACCTGTGCAGGCGTCAATAATCCATTTTGAATAGCATGTCTAGATGCATTTCCTTGGGATGATCCCTGCTTTCACATAACTTCTACAAAAGTGCCATGATAAAAAATACTATATGTCAATAAGAAAAGTGTTGTGTGTACTGACACAAGCATCATTTATCAACTAAATATGTACCATAAGATGTCGAATAAATATGTACTAAGATATCAACTCATGTCTAAGAAAAGGTATAGGATTTTGTTCTATTATATAACTCACCCTTGATTGGTACTATTTTGATACATCACCATGTCCTCTTCTCACATGGGGTTCAATTAAGCAATATTATATCATGATTGGGGTCTTAAATTCTAAGAAAAAGCAATATATTGTATAGTATATAAGAGTCAAGTGGTAATTTTAATATAATAAAACATATATATTGTATAGTACATATGTCAAATGTTATTTTTAATATAATAAAACATATAGATATTGCTTGAGGGAAAGTTTAGAATCGGGTATGGGGTGAGTGAGGGGTTGCAGAGGGTGTTGAATATGTGGCTTTAGACTAGATTTGTCTACACCATTTGATATCTAAAATGACCTATTTATTTCCCTTGGATTTTCTTCTTCCTTTTCGTTCTTCAATGCCTAGAACCAACTGTACAACATCAAGGATGTATTACATTTGCAATTATTTATCCACCAATTCACCCATACAGATCTATTGTATCTATTCTCCCATTAATCTAGGACTATATCAAAATTCAGGATTTGAGAAATAATTTCATTTAAAATTGATGATTTAACTAAGACATTATGAGGTTACTTGGTGGAACAACACATCAATGAATCTCCATTGGATAGAAGTAAATAAAAGGTCATAGGAATTTGCACATGTAGCTTCTAGATGATTTTCCCCACCCACAAATGATTTAAAAGCCAAACTCAGTGTTATTAGTATCTTTTCTTGATTTCTCATTTGGGAAAGATAAGAAGAGGTATAATTTAGTTAACTTAAACCCCTTTGACCTCACTAGATGATACAAACTAATTTTTCTTGTTAACATCTTCATTAAGCTCCAATTAATGGATTGATTAAATTAAAATAAAGAAGAAATAAAAGATAGCCTGTTAACTAAAAGGTAGTCTATTAATTTGCATAATCCTCATCTATAAATTATAAGACTTATTATAAGAATTATGTTATCTCAATAGAAATAAAAAAAAAATACTAATTAAAAGTTAGTCCATTAATCTGCATAGTCCTTATATTATGCCATCCTACTAAGAAAAGAAATATAAAAAAAAACACCCCAAGCTAAACTTCATTCATATGAGGATGACAATCTCTGTATAAAAGGTTAGACCTCTAACTAAGCACCTTAAAGTTGTGTACTCTATGAATCGTTGAATCTTAAAGGAGGATAATAGCCACTAGGCAATGAAGACTTGATCTCCTACGACCATATGATGTAATAAAACCTGCAAATTTCCAATGTTCATATACTAGCATAGCCTCAAACTCATGGCTGGTAAACATCGAAAGTCAAAAGGTTTTTACTGTAAAATTCCCAACACATTAAAAATCTAAAGTTTTTTCTTGGTCCTTTCATTTGTGTTGCCAAAATTCATGATCAATTTAAAAATCTGAAACTCTTTCTTGATTTTTTTCATTTAAAAATAGTCAATTTAAATAATCTACATATATTAATTTAGACCAGACATATAAACAAACTCATTTAAAATACTAATAAATAAATAAATATAACGCTAATGTAATCACATGATATATAAGCAATATATATTAAAAAATGCAAACATATTTAAAAAAAATCAAAATAAATAAACTTATCATATATATATAAACTGATGGTATATATTGTTAAAATGGGAGAGTAGAGTGATATAAACAAATCTTCAATTGCTTACAAAATCAATACAATGGACTCTATTATATAGAGTGTACAGGTTGTTATCAGATCTAATTTATTCTAAAGATAACTGGAGAGGTTGAGAGAATATCTCAACCACACACCAAACTAGGATCTCACCAATCCAACTCTCTAACAACCTCTTAATAATAGGATTACACAACTCATGTAGAGATTAACTCTACCTCTCAATACATTAGCAAGAACATTAGATAAGTAGGAATTATATATTCTAACACTCTCCCTTAATGACTACTTATCTAAATATCTTTGTGGTCATATCTTCATCATTGTCCGGGCTTTAATATTTTGAACTTTCTTCTGCTTTAACCTGTACCTGCATCTGATTATTGAGGTCCATATAAAAAGAAATCCATCTACCAGCCATTGTAACCGCCAGTTCTATAGGAATCATTTTCAGCTACATGGTTCATTCAACCATTCTTCCTCATAGCTCCCCCTTCATCACATCATCATCAACCTGGGTTTTATTTTGGATTACCCATAACCGTGCTCTGGGTTTTCCCAGATTACCCTCAACCATGCACCAGGTTTTCTCGGATTACCTATAACCATGCTCTGGGTTTTCTCGGATTACCCTCAACCATGCAACAGGTTTTCTCGGATTACCTGTAACCATGCTCTGGGTTTTCTCAGATTACCTTCAACCATGCAACAGGTTTTTTCGGATTACCTGTAACCATGCTTTACATAGTGGTTTCTAGATTACCACGAACTTTTCACATTAGGGGATATACAATGGCTCAAGTACATAGAATTTTCTAGGACCACTACATCAAAATATCCTAGTTTTGCTTTCAATTACATGTCTCACAAATAACATAACTATGCACACCTTCAAACCAAAAAATATCAATAACAATACTTGTAAAATCATAACTCAATCACACTTCTCACAATCAATGCTCTGTGAGTCCGACGGAATGGGCACGTACACCTCACTTCGCTATAGCATCTCCATGAAATGGAGTGAACAACAACAAACTCCATTCCATTATCTAGATTCTTTATCATGCAAAAAGAACCTCCGACATCGCCAATGCCATCCCTCCTAGCTTGTTCTGCTTTGAGTTGATCCAACAGTAGAGAGTTTATCTAAATAGCTCCTTGTTAGCAATACTACTGTTTCACAATATGATTTCTCAAAGCCTAAGCTTGCCATGCGAGCCACTGCATCCAAAAACCTAAGCCGCAAAGGGCTAGGCGTTGAAGCATCACCCTCTTCCAAACTTTCAATGAAAAGAGGCAATATCATCTTCACAACTTCAGGCCTTTTTAACAGAAGCGCCATGTCAACTAACAAGTGTATCACATTCAACTGGACTACAGGGACATTTTTCTTCTTTTTCCACTTGCTCGCCATAGTCAATTCTCTCCCTAATGTTTGTCGCTAATGCCAGAATAAATGATTCTATTGGTGCACGATCTTTGTCCCAACCAAAAGTAATAATGTCACAGCTAGCTTTGGTCACACTCTCAAACATAGCTCCTTGGTTGTTGCCCCAGGTATCAGCTTGGGCACAAGTCATTAACACAAGTGCCATAGGTAATCCAAGCTACTCCAAACTGCTGGACCGGCTCCTCCATTTTCCCTGGCCGATTTGACAACATCGTCCCCGCCTTCTCTGTACTCTTCCTTCCCCTTCATCTTCGAAGGCATGCTTCTCGGGGTCAAACACGACGTCTCGGCCCCGTCCATATTAACCTTAGCAGCGCATTTTTGTAGAACACCAAATGATTGTATAATTTGTGCAGGCATCTACTCACGCTCTCCACCAATTTCAAAGTTCTGCAGTGACCATTGAGTCTGTGCACCCCATAATTGGTCTGTCGGTACATTGATGGGACCAAACGTGTCCCTCTCCTCTCTAAAAGCGGTCGAAAGTGATCTGTTGTATGTAAATGATATGTTACGCATCAAATAAGATGCAATAGATATAGATAGATGGCGTCGGTATGCTGAAATGATTTCCATTATATCACACCACCTCAAAAACACTTGCCACCATTGGATCAACTACAGGACGTACAGGAACCATCGGTTTCTTGTTCCTTCACCTTTTTCAATTTACAGCTTGTCCAACTGTCTTCTCTGCACAGGTACTCCAACCTTTTCCTGCAATTTCTCTATGCAGGAAACATCATACATTCTTTGTTTGCAATTCTCATCTTCATCAACTCGTGCCTACAGACAACGTACTCCTCTTCGACTTAAACCTCGTCTTCAATTCACGTCGGGTTCACCATAGAGGATAACACCAATAACAGTAAGGGTGTATCCAGCCATTCCTATAAAAGAAATAGGATTCCGAAACAATAATATTGAGACCACCACTGCAACAACACCTTTTGCATTCCCAAGTACCTGAAGGGTTACAGCAGCAGATTCATGGAATTCAATTTCTCCCCTTCAGAGGAGAGCAGTATGCCTTGGAGGACAGATTTTAGAGCCCGTGCAGTTGTTGCACCTATGCACATGATAAATCCATACAAATGGAAACTTGGTTCTCCTCTGCTGGCAATCACAACTCCCGCCACAATAGGCACAAGCGTCGCATAAGTTATCCACGCCTCTCGTTTAAAGGTCACCAGGTAGGCAAAGAGCACAGTAAAGAATGGCATGGTATCTCACACCGCCTGGTTTCTCCTCAATCCACACAAAAACTCAGATCGCGCGCAAACAGCCGAATGGTCGCAACCATTGTTACAGAGAACAGGGTTTTCACACGCAGTCCATACTCTTAACACGCTCTTCTATGGCTCCTCCACGCGCAGGATCCGGTGGAAATAATCACTTCTTATCACATGACAACGTTGCTCATCAACAGATCTCTGGAAAAACAAATATACTACTGCAATCCACTAAACAATCAATATACTCTCATCGATCCTTGCAGTGATCGATGCTTGAACGAATTCTCCTTACTTCATCTACAAGCTTTAATAGGTCAAACACATTCCTCTACTCTCCGCATGTGTCTGGGCACTCCCATGAGGGAGTCACGCCCAGCCCTGACGCTATGATACCATGTTAAAATGGGAGAGTAGAGTGATATAAACAAATCTTCAATTGCTTACAAAATCAATACAATGGACTATATTATATAGAGTGTACAGGTTGTTATCAGATATAACTTATTCTAAAGATAACTGGAGAGGTTGAGAGAATATCTCAACCACAAACCAAACTAGGATCTCACCAATCCAACTCTCTAACAACCTCTTAATAATAGGATCACACAACTCACGTATGAACTCTACCTTTCAGTACATTAGCAAGAACATTAGATAAGTAGGAATTATATATTCCAACATATATTATATACATTTTTAAGCTATGGCTGGTGAACTATAAAATGCACAGAAACCAAAACATTAGACAGGCTATGGTTGAGGTATATGATTCTTTCCTGAAAATAAAAAGAGAAATCATGATTATGATACATATATATCCAATCGAATATGTTAAAGGAAAAAAAATTTAAACTTCAAAACGTTATTACCTTAATAATTGTGGTACCGCTGTCTTGGCGAAATTTGAATGGCCGCCCAAACCTACCATTCAACATGCATCCAATTTAACCACTCGTTCATTTCATGCATGCATTAATTGAAACACATGAAGTGGTATCACCACACAGGCAGGCTTGACATTAATAAAAACCCTAAAGGAGGGAGCAAGGATGGCCGCAGGAATAAAATCAACTAAGAAGAAATAAAAAATATATTATTTCTTCATAGTTGAAAATCAGGCATAATGGACCTACAATCTAATGAAAGGTGTATACCTATTGGAGATGGGCACAATTAATCACCTTTTAATCTAAAATTCTAATATGATGCCTAACAATTGAAAACGCTGGAATATTCTTAGTCGTCCTCCCAAATCAATGAATGTGATTTACTCTTCATAACTTCCTTGTATTTTTGAATGCATCAGTTAACCTATTTACTTTTTAACATTTACCTAATCATATTAAGAAATTAATGTACCACTACATGATTGCCACGTTTAACTGATTAACCTTTGGAATTACCACATTTAAGATTAACTTTTGGATTTCCTCAGCTCTATTTGCATTTTAGTTGTCTGTGTGTTTCAATTCACCAGAGTGTTGTCTGTCCAAATAACTTTCGGCTTTCACCAGCTGCAACACCAACCACTTTGTGGCTGTGCTAGTATATACTAATTCCAAAACGAAGATGCCATCTGTGAGGAGAGAGTGGGACTTGTAGAGTTGCAAGCAATTGATTTGCGTTATGGTATTTTCCTAAAAAGTTGTTAGGTCTATTGCATGCAGAGAAGTGGTTCGATATTGCTAAGTGTCAGTTGATCAATTTTATGCCTTTGGTTCAATTTATTTGAACGTCTAAAGCCATCTCACAGTATCTTTGGTTCATTCCTTGACTCTACATTTTTAAATATAAAAATATATATTAGTGGGTCGGTAGACCAGACTGTGTATGCACATAAGACAGGGCTTGAGTTACGCTCTTGACCAGTTCAGAGACGACAGCTCGCCTACTTAAACTGAATATGGATTTGGATCTGAACGAAGATATTCCCTGATGTTGCCCCTGGCTAGATGTTAGGCACTTTGCCTCATCGTTCGTTATGAGTAAACTTCTTCGAAATTGAATTTGAAACAACACTGCCATGCTAGCTCATGTCTTTCCTATTGTTTCTACCTTTGCTAACTCCTCTGGCATTGGTAGTTCATGCCTTTCCTGTTGTTTCTATCGTTGTAACTCCTCTGCCATTGGTAATTCTGGGCCTTTGCTAACTCCTATGGCATTGGTAGCTCATGCCTTTCCTATTGTTTCTATCTTTGCTAACTCCCATTGGTAATTCTACATCTTTGCTAACTCCTCTGCCATTGGTAGTTCATGCCTTTCCTGTTGTTTCTATCTTTGCTAACTCCTCTGCCATTGGTAATTCTAAGTCTTTATCTCGAAAGGATGTGTTTTTTTGGAGCTAGAGAATTGAACCCAAGACTTAATGACAACGTTGTCTCAGCCTTGACTGAACGTTTTTTTTTTTTTGTTTGAATCCCAAAAAAAAAAAGAAAAATCGGGTTCTTTTTCCTCTAAAGAGTGGGGAATCTGAGGTTCCTGAATTCATGACGAGTGTTGATGGCATGGGACAAGGGAAAGGTTGTAATGAACCCAAAAGTGAAAGGTCAAATGAAAGGAAAGGGAAACTGAAAAGGAAAGCTAAGGCAGGAAAGCTAAAAGCTTAAGCTAAAGTGAAAGCTAAAAGCGAAAGCTAAAGTGAAAGCTAAAAGCGAAAGCTAAAATCGAAAGCTAAAGCGAAAGATAAAAGTGAAAATGAAAGCGAAAAGCGAAAGCTAAAGCCAAAGCAAAAAGCGAAAGCTAAAGAGAAAACGAAAAGGCAAGCGATTTGAGGGCTGGAAAGCTAAAAGGTAAGCGAAGGGAAGACAACTTGAGCCCAAGCGAAGGGAAGGCGACTTGAGCCTTTTTTAGGGAAAAACAACCCAAAAAATAAAATGTTTAGATTACTGCCCTAATGACAAAAGACCAAAGTCTTTGCAGCTGAAATCCAACCAACTGAACTACCCAATGGGCCTATCAGAACTATCTGGAAAGGATGTTACCTTCGTGACTTATGCATCTAGATAAGCAATGGGAGAATCCTAACGAAGGAAAGTTGTAGGGTAAGTCGTTTTCCTAGTGGCCGTTTCTTTTCTATTGACTTAGTATGCGTACGTCGGCCAACTAACTGGCTGCTGGTGAATGCCGAATTAAGTCAATTAGGTTAGGTTTGCAGTAGTTGATTCAACTAACACTGACCTAGTGCCCTTTTCTTTTCCATTGACTTAGTAATTTTCTTTTCCATTAACTTAGTAAAAGTACGTGAGTTTCAGTCCCCTATAATAATCAACCACGTGATCTAACTAATTTCTTCAGGCAAAACCTACAGGCAGTAAATATTCAGCCTACTAGAAGCTGGTGCCACCCAATAAGTCGCTTAGGAAGGCCACCTTTTCTTACTGAATTTACCACTTTGACAAGTGTTTTCACTTCACTAAACGGGCACTCACAGGCACTCAGTGATCTATGTAAGATCTTTATACCTTCCTCACCCTCCTTTGTCAGGCGAGTTGCGACTCATACTACTTATCCTTGGCCTTGCAAGTGGATTATAGGCTGTTATCTTAGAAATCAATTTAAATCCAACCTACATGCAATGTTGAGTAGTAGGTTGGATATTGTTAATTTAAACTCGTCCTACTTATAATGATGGGTAGTAGGTTGGATATTGCTATCTGTATAGGCCACCAAAATAAAGGTAAATAGAGGTGGCTAAATGCATAACCCTATTAGACTAATAACTTATGTAGAGTTGTCATGATATCACTTTTTCCACCAAATCTTATAATAAGGTGGTCAAATTTATAGCCTCCATTTTCAGGTTGATCTTTTTATAACAATCCTTAGAACTGCATTTTCATCTGAGTTAATTTTCAGCACTTGGCATGATGTCAAGTAGCTTCCTAGACGGCGTGGAATTAATAGAGCCGTGACAAACTTGGCTTTAACGGAAAATAAATTTGTGGATGGCACGAAACGGGAGGAACAATGCTGCGTTTGGATAACTGGATTAAGACGTCACGCTTGCTATCACGAAAATCAAAACACGAGTTACACAATGTTTGAATGAGAGCACACTGAAGTTTTGACCCGCTAGAATCTCCTGAGTTAGCTATAAAGAAAAGGTTCTTGGCCAGAAACCAGCCCATTCCGTAGGGCCACCAAGCACCACTACTTCCGTATTCCAGCATTTTCTTCGTACTCCTTTCCTTTTCTCTTTTCATAATTATGCCTTGGCTCTTTCTCCAGTCTCGAATTCTTACTGTTACCGTGCATGGAGAATAAATAAGCACCTGCTTACTGTTCTGGTTATCCTACTCCCTTACTATTATAATAAAACTTTAAAATAATATATCAAAAATCATGATCTTCTCAGAGGAAACATATATTTTTAATCATAAACTACTCTTCTAATAATATGTGATCTTCTAAGAAGAAACATATATTTTTAATCAAGAAATTAAAAAATACACTCTTCAAACAATGTTAGGTAGAAGTGAGTTCATTTATGTACCCACTCTTAACACAGTTCTAAGGATTGTTATAAGAAGATCAAAACATATATTTTTAATCAAGAAATTAAAAAATACACTCTTCAAACAATGTTAGGTAGAAGTGAGTTCATTTATGTACCCACTCTTAACACAGTTCTAAGGATTGTTATAAGAAGATCAAAACATATATTTTTAATCAAGAAATTAAAAAATACACTCTTCAAACAATGTTAGGTAGAAGTGAGTTCATTTATGTACCCACTCTTAACACAGTTCTAAGGATTGTTATAAGAAGATCAACCTGAAAATGGAGGCTATAAATTTGACCACCTTATTATAGGATTTGGTGGAAAAAGTGACATCATGATAACTCTACATAAGTTATAAGGTAGGAAAGTAAATTTGGAACATGGCAAGTCAGAATCCTACTGGTAATAGGAAAAATTATAGAATCTTTTAGTTAAGAAAATAAAAGCAAGATAAACACGGTATAATTAGAATGAAAATACTTTCAAAAACTAAATGGTTTCAATGCCAGAATTGTTCTAGGAACCAAGTATCATTTTCCATTTGCCTCCGCTGAACTAATAGTGCCCCAATTTAAAGGCATGAGCTTAATTATGTGCAGTGCAATAAACCTCTTTAAGGTATTGATAACGCCAATATCCCTTGCCTTATTTTCACGTGGGCTCCAGCAGGGTTGATGAAGAGTCAACAACTGCAAAATGAATATCTGAAGGCATCCTAGACGAAGACCAATTACTTCTTGATGTTCGATTAGGGTCAATAACTCTAGGACGTTTCATTTGGTCGGTTGCAAAGTCGCTATCGGTAGAAGGTGTCCTAGAAGAAGTTGTTGCTTCTGAAGTCCAATTAATGTTTTATCGTGGTCAATAACCCTAGGACGTTTAACTTGGTCATGTGTGCCAACATTATCCAGATTATTAAAGTGGGCCTTGTGGGCGAAGGGAGATTTTCTCGCTCCCTCGTGAGCATCGACACCACCCGGGACATTGAAGGCCGCAACATTGGAGTTGCTTGCATGCACAAAAGACCTATTTTAATCACTCTAATCCCTTCTTCCCACGAATAACTGCCCTGCAATGTGGGGTCCAAAATTTCTAAAGCTTTCTCTGCTTTATACAATTTCCATGTTTGGTTGCCCAATATCAACAATCATAAAAATTTAGTTAGCAAGGTTTCATAAATGCAATCGAGATTTAAGGAAATATCAATCATAAAAATTTACTTAGAAAGGGTTCATAAGGCCTCAGGATATTACATAAGGCCTCTCATTGTTTTTATCAGTTTTTTAATGACTTTGTCTCATTTTTCAAAGATTTATTGTTAGGAATGGATGCTCCCCACATGTTTAACCAAGAAACCAAGTTTTTGGACAGGAAGGGAACACTTGAAAAAATGGAAAATTACAGTGTGATAATGATTTTTGGCTCCAAGGAAAATTCTGCTTTCCTTCCATGTCACACTACGGACAGACTGTTTGTTACAGAAATAGCAAGGCAATACAACTACTAGTTGCAGTTTTTCCATGAGAAGAGAAAAAAACAGTTCATTCCTCTTCCTTGGAAATTCAGGGACTTCATGTTCAGGAACGTCAACAAGATTGACGAATTTGCAGGCCATTTCAACAACTTGAACCTAAGATATGTTGAAAGAATAAGAGGGTTTGACCCTAATGAGATTTTTTTAGAACAATTACTAGCAGTTGGCTTCAACAGTTATTTTATCCAGACACACCTAAACGAAGATAGAGACAATGACAAAAAAACACATGCTCCTGACGTTGGCGACCTAGAGACATTACAAAGCACCATTGAATTGTACAAAAAACAGGGAAAAGGCCCCGGTGAGAAGAGTGTTTAATCCCCAGCTACCACTCCCAAGAGTACAACATCCCAGAACATCACTCCAACGACCCAACCCAGTAAAAAAGAAACCCAGAATTCTTCAAACAGAGGAGGAGATAAGAACCCTCATCACGCTAAAATTGATAGTTCTCACAAGATTCTCGTGAGGAAGAAGAGAAAAAACGTTGTAGGGCAAGCGAAAGAGCCTGAAATTGAAAGTGAAGACATGGAACTTGAGACTGATCTGGATAATGTATTCTGCAACGTTGATCAACCCAGGAACGCGATCCACCATAGTCCCCTAATGGAAATAGTTGAGACCAAAATTTTTGACGAAAATGAATCCATTGTATTCCAGAGCACTGTTTTTGACAACAAATCTAAAAATTTAACTATTGAAAAGAGAGATGTAAGAAATAAGAAAGGGAAATCTCGTTCAGAGATTAAACTTAGGAACATGCATCCTTTCCAAATCTCCTGACTTCATCGAGCAAGCAAAGATGCTCTTGATGATTCCATTGGAGGCATTGAGGCAGAGAACGCCAGACTGAAGGACCAACTCAAGGAATTGGAGGAAGCTTTGATTCCTATCCCATTGCTTTATAGTCCTTTAGCAATAATCGTGCTTGCCACCCTAGCAACCAAGTTAAAAGGATCCTCCATCCTCCTCATGTCATGTAGAGACTATGTGGAGAAGAATATCAAGAAAAGAATGGAGCTAATTACTCAGGCATGAAAAACATTACAAAGTTTAGCTTCCCTTGGAATGAGGGCACATGCTTTGCACAAACATTTGCAGGTGGATTTAAAAAATGAAGAACATTTCTATCTAGAGACGGTCCTCCATTTTGGCATCCATGTCAGCAACATAACATATATGAGAAGAAGACAAGAAGATCTCCCCTCCCCAAACCGGATCAAACAATTAAATGCATGCTGGAAAGAGAAAGTTGAGAACCTACATCTCATTGTCCAATCATGTGAACAAGCCATATCAAAGAAAGAAGAATTATTTAAAAATCTGACTGAAATAGACTTAGCCAGAAGTACCAACGAGGTCCAAGACCCTAACTTAATCATCAACTCCTTGTCCTTAACCAAGTAAGCCTTCGATGAACAAGTTGATATTTTTAAGGGGTTGTCTTAAGAAAAGATTTACAACATCCTTGAATATAGTGAAGATGACGTGGACAACTGGCTAGTGGACTATTCGGTATAAAATGAAGAAATTGATCAGACTTTGCTTAATCTTTCTATCGATCTAAGGGAATTAGAAAATGAGCTTTTCAACATAAAAATCTAAGATGAGATCACCGTGGCCCCCACGAGAAGCTACATTGAAGAATGGCTCCAAAGGCAAATCGACAAGCTCATCGACAAATGGCAACAAGCAATTGGCACGATTCCAATAGTCGTCGACGAAAGCAATAAAAATGCATCAACAAGAAAAAAACAAAGGGGGAGATAGATACCATCATAGTAAGTCTATACTGATCACATCCTGCTTTATTAATCAATCCACTTATTCCACCTTTTTAAATATAAATGTCTAACCAAAGACCTATAACTTCCAATTTCTTCTTTTCAGGTCTTGCTTTCTACCGTCGCCCACTTCTTCTTTCTATAGTCTTATTTCTTGTACTTATTTCTTTTATGGTCTGCGGGAGCCCCAATCCCAGTCTATATAACAAACACATTTAAATTTCCAAGAATATGTAACAGACATTATTATTTTTTGATAAATTTTAAAGAAAACTACTTCAGGAACAATCTCAAGGGTGCTTTGTAACCTTGTTTTTGGAATGCAAAATTAGTTCTCTTTATCCATGTTGGCCATCTTCTTTTATTTTTATGTGCTCGGAATTTTTTATCTTCAACTATCTTGGATGTCAGAAAATTGTGTTTATTTAATTTGAATGTTTAATGTGTGTGATTCCTCATCCTATTTTCCAGGAACCTTTATTTCAAAAAACAAAACAAAAAAACATTTTCTAGCGTATTGCTTTAAGTCATTACGACGAAAATTCTCTAAGTCTTACATTTCAACTATACACCCCCCATGAAAAACTTAAAGAGGAGTACCACATCTATAAAAACGCGGTAGGATTGACATCCTCGTTAGGTTGTCGTTTCGATCCTAACAAATTGCATAAATAGAAACCTTCAAAATTTTGTATCATTGTAAAAAAAATCAATCAATTGGATAGACATGTTGAGATGTCGAGTTGGTACTATACAAAGATGCCCTCTTCCTAGAGAGATATTGTAGATCAACCTTTGGCAATATATAGAAAAAAACTAGTCAACACAAAGGTGACACAAGAAGATCAAAGAATCTTAAAATATATATTTGTTTCTTTGCCACCACATATAACTTTATTTATCCTAACACATATAGAGATACACAAGCCACATGATCTATTTAATAGAATGAAATGGATGTTGCTTACTTTGTCCATGAAAAAAATTAAAGAAGTGACTATAAAAATTGTACTTAACTTTAAATATTGAAATGAAAACCACTTAAAAGTATACATAAATCATTATAAATAAATTTCATAAATATATTAAAAAAATAAAACATACAAAGTAGGAATCTGTACTCTTTCGTATATGTCTAGTGTAGTTGTCAACTGCAGTTTCCATTTACATCACCTACTTATTCCCCCATACCTACGCTAGCATGGAGAACTTGTTATTTTTAAATATACATAAGAAAATTTAAAAAATTCTTACTATATTTTATGTAACTTGGCAAAACTATCTCAATAAATTTTGCACCATTAGCTTAATTAGCCAGATTCAACTTGAACCCCTGTTTAAATGTCCAGCTGAACTAATCGTGCCCCAATTTAAAGGCATGAGCTTAATTATGTGCAGTGCAATAAACCACTTTAAGGCAAGCTCCCTTGCCTTATTTTCACGTGGGCTCCAGAATGGGTGATGAAGAGTCAGCAGCTGCAAAATGAATATCTGAAGGCGTCCTAGACGAAGACCAATTACTGCTTGATGTTCGGTCAGGGTCAATAACTCTAGGACTTTTCACTTGGTCGGTTGCAGAGTGGTTATCGGTAGAAGGTGTCCTAGATGAAGTTGGTTCTTCTGAAGTCCAATTACTGCTAGATGTTTTATCGGGGTCAATAACCCTTGGACGTTTAACTTGGTCAGGTGTGCCAACATTATCCAGATCCACGAAAGTGGGCCTTGTGGGCGAAGGAAGATTTTCTCGCTCCCTCGTGAGCATCGACACCACCCGGGACATTGAAGGCCGCAACGTTGGAGCTGCTTG
>JZKD02S1867276.1:24924-36066 GCA_000966675.3 Picea glauca
CCCTAAATATCTTAGAGATCCCTTCCTTAGTGGATCTGATGAGAGATCCTCTCCATGGTGGTTAAACCTCCAAATCCTATATAATGAGGGGTTTCCATGGAGGAAAGGGGAGAAAGAATTTTAGAGATACCAAACTTATGATCTCATGAGAAGTGGAGGAGAATAATCAGTGAAGCTATTGTCATTCTGATCGCAGAGATTTTGAGAAAGGGTTTGGACAAGGAGAGCTTGGTGAAGTTGTTGCACTACATCCATGGCTGTAAGTAACACTTTGTCCTCATCAATATAATCAATGCTTGGCCTATTTCTTTCAAACTTGTACTTGTACTTTTGTTTGTCTTGCAGGATCTACCAAGGAGCTCAAGATCGAAGCACATCCTAGACCTTGCAGGGACAAACGATGTTCATAAGGTATATTCTTTCCTCCTTATCTTTTTTTCACCAACTTGTTTAGATCCAAAAGGAAGTCAGTGTCCATGTTAAGAACCTTCTATCTTAGAGTTAAGGGTATAGCTCTCAAGAGGATGTCTACCTGTCCGCAGGGAGATTTTTCTACAACACTTTCAGCACTACCAGAGTTTGGAAGGTGCTCTCCGCCTCTCTTGCTACCTGCTCCATTCTTGACACCCATCGTGGACTATTCGAGAATTCCTTTCCTAGGGGGTTCCTCTTCTTATGCATTCGCTTCATTCACACTGTCCCACTTGGTCTGTCGCAACTCCTTTGTTGGTTATTCATCCTGTAACTCACTTCACAAGGATTCTTCCTTTCCCTATCCTTATATTTGTGGTAGTCCCTATTGTTGTGCTCCTTCTATTTGCAGTTATTTCTATTGTCATTCCTCTTATTGATATTCTCCTGCTGTGAGCTTGTCCTTCCAATCATGGCTTTCTCATAGTAGTAATCACTTTCATCCCTTACTCCAGTTATGGCTCGTATGATCATGATGACTCACCTTTTATCCCTGTATGGCTCCTTGCCCCTGTTTGTTTTTTATCCTACTATGTTTCTCTTCATATATATACTTTGGCATGGAGGATCATTTTTGGACCGTGTCACTCCCTCATGCCTTACATCATTCATTGCACGTGGTTTGTCATCTGTACTTTCCCTCATGCTTTCCCTGCTCCTCTTTCTATCACAAGGGTATTTCTATCATACTCCCACTTGTTGTTGGTGCTAATCATGCATGGTGATTGGTGATCGAGTGTTCGATGATCATATCCTGCTTGGGTTCTGCATGCTCGTTGTTGGGCCTTGCGTTTCTCTTCTTGATGTGATCTTCGTGCTTAAACTGCCTTCACAGTATTTTGTCACTAGGTGGATGCTGTATGTTCTGATTTGACCATTCGAGATGCTAATCCAGGTAGTATCTAGTTCTAGACCTTCCTTATCAACCCTCTCGTTGGCTATTTTGTTCATCAGGTCATTCGCTAAACTGTGGACCCAACGCAACTCCACTGTGTTCATATTTCTTAGGTGCTCCTGTATTTTCTGTAGGGAGAGGGCCAGGCTCTAGTGTCTCTGAACCTTTCCCACTCTGGTGCCATTCTGGAGTCTCTTCACCATTTTGATGACCAGGGTGGAGTTACCTTCCATGATAGTGTTTTTCATCCTTTCACGTCTTAGGATTTCTAGGCCAAGCTCTAGGGCTCCAAATTCCGCTGCGTTGTTGGTTGAGTTTCCCATACACCCAGTGTACAACTAGATGATGTTACCATCATTGTCTCTAATCGCCCCTCCCATCCCTACCACTCCTGGGTTCCCTTTTGTCAGCCGGTCAAAATTTAATTTGAGGGACCCCAATGGGGGGGGTCCAGTTGTGGTCTCCTATTTGGAGTTATGGCTCCCACGCAACCATTTTGTTGTTGCACCCATATTTTAGGTGAAAATATTCCAGGATGTGGGCATCCTGGTCGGTGAGTTGTGTTTTTTCCGTCTTGCAGTTGCATCTCTACACCGTTTCTCGTATTTGTGAGATTATTGCATCCTTGAGCTTTCCTTCCGATATGATTTCATTCTTGAAGATTCACTGGTTCCTTTCTTTCCATATTTCCCAGATGATCATCCACGACGTTAGTTTCCAACAGAGGTTCACCATTTTATTTTCATTGTAACTCCATTCCAATTGTCGATGGTTGCGTTGATGTTGCCTCGGAACCTATTGGATTGGCAATAGATGTCAACATCCCAGTCCCATAGCTTTGTTGTGTAAATGCACTCATCGACGAGGTGATTGGTTTTTTCCACCTTATCTTGACAAAGGTGGCAACGAGATGGACCTGTACAACCCCTTTTCCTGATATTTTCCCAGGTTAGAATTTTGTTATGGAGAACTAACCATTCGAACAATTTGATTTTTTACCATTAGGGGTTGCACGAAATCTTTCCCCACTGTTGTGTCGGGTCCTCTTGATCCTGGTCCGCAATGTAATTCCATGCTTCTTTTAAGTTGAATTCCCCACCATTTTACCTACCCCACCTTAATTGGTCCTTGTCCTCTGAGACTGCAATTTTTCTTTTCCCCAGTTTCTCTTCCACCTCTTTTCTTAGGGTTGTGAAATGTTCTATGTTTTGTGGGTTGAGTTTATCCCAGGTTCTCCATCTATCGCTATCAATTCTTTTCTTCTATTAGTGATGGATTTTTGTTTTACCTTGCACTATCATTTCATTGTAGCTCCTCCTTGTCCGTATTTTCCATTTTAGGCTCGTGTTGCCATGCGTCCTCCTAGAATCTGGCTGTTTGACCATTCCTAACTTAACATTAGCTATGACTATGGATCCAGTTCTTGTTGCGCCAGGCCAGATCCCAGATGGATGATCCCTCCCTTATGCCCATGAATCAGATTTGATCTTGATTCTTGATGTTTTGGGCATACTTGGCCTTCTAGAGGTTTGTCCATGGTACTGTGTTGTCCTTGACCCATCTCCACTAGAGGTTTTCCCCGTAGGCTTCATTCGTTACCTGTGGGTATTGTAACCCTAGACCTCCTTTTCTTTTTGGTATGCATACCTTCTCTCAAGCTACCAGGGCCCATTTCTTTTCATTTTCCACACCTCGTCATAGGAACTCTCTTTGAATGGCTCTTATCTTTTGTAGTATTCCTTTTGGAGCTAGAAACGTTGACATCATATACACCAAAATTTCTTGTAGAACCGCTTTGGTGAGGATAAGCCTCCCTGCCAGGTTGAGAGCTTTGTAAGTCCAATTTTTTACCCTCTCCTCCAGTTTGTTGATCACTCCTTCCCATATTTCCAGTTTGCATGCTCTGTCCATCAGGGGGATTCCCAAGTATTTCATTGGGAGTGTTTTGCATTCAAACCCCATAATGTTGCCTAGGTTTATTTGAATTGCGGGATTAGTGTTAAAGAAGTAGATTATGGATTTGGAGTGGTTGATCTCCACCCCAAAGGCTTCCCCAAATTATTATAAGATTATTTTGTATGTTTCTTCTTCCTTGACCATGGGTGTGCCATGGAGTAGGGTGTCATCAAAAAACTATTGGTGAGTGGAGGTTGGGTAGTTTTCGAAAGGTTTGATGCCTTTTAGTTCTCCTATTGTAGTTGTGCTTTTTATGCTTATGTTGAGCCCTTCCATAATTAGAATGAATAGGAAGGGGGACAGTGGGCCTCCTTGTCTAATGCCTCTTGAAGGATATAAGGGTTTTGTTGGGGATCCATTGATAAACAGAGAGTAGCTTTTCGTTGAGACTAGATTGACAATCTAGTTGATTCAGTGTTGTTTAAACCCAAAGGCTTCTAACGTATTAGCCATATAGTGGAAACTGATTTTTTCATAGGCCTTTTCCAGGTCCAGTTGGATTATCATCCCCCCTCTCATTTGGCTTTTCAGCGTGTGTATAATCTCATGGGCATGGATGATGTTGTCCAGTATTTTTCTTCCTTCTATGAAACCAGCCTGTACCTATGAAATCAGTGTGGGTAGGAGAGGTTTCAAGCGAATGGCTATGATTTTGGAGATTATCTTATACACTAAATTGCATAATTATATAGGCATGTAGCGATCTAGGGTCCTTTCTTCATTTTCTTTTTGGATTAGCATGATCATTGTAGCATTTAACACTTTCAAGATGGAGGCTAAGTGTCTGGAGTCTTCCACCACCCCATAAACATCTTGTTTTACCACTTCCCAACAGGCTTTGAAAAATTCCACTATGAAGTCATTTGGACCTAGGGCCTTTCCATTGGTCATCTCCTGGACCACTTGGTCAATTTCCTCCTTTGTTATGGGTTTGTTTAGATTGAAATTTTGTTCCTTGGTGACCACCCTGGGATGTGATAGGTTATCCTTTGTATGGCCTTCATTCTATCTTGATTGGGTTCTTGGGCTATCCCCTTGAAGTGATTGACTAGTGTATTTTCAATATCCTTGTGTGATTCTCTTTCGATCCCATCCTTATCCCTAATTTTCAGGATTTTGTTGTGGATTCTTCTTGCAATGGTTGTTCTATGAAAGAACTTGGTATTCCCCTCCCCTTCCTTTAGCCACTTGATCATGAACTTTTGGAACCATAAAGTCTCTTCCTGTCGACATCTTGCTTCCCATTCTTGCTTCCCATTACTGGATCATTTGGGTCTCTTCTATTTTCCGATCCTCCATGTAACCCTCATCTATGCAGAGTTCCTGGAGTATCCTCATTCTTTCTTTGATATTTTTATTTTCTTGGTTTATGTTTCCAAAACTTTCCTTGTTCCACTCCTTGAGTTTGTGTTTGATGTACTTGAGCCTCTTATAAAGTTTGAACATCCTTGTCCCTTGATCCGATATTTCCTCTTGCCACCATTGATTGATTTTATCCTTGAAAGTGGGATGTTCGATCCAAAACTTCTCAAATCTAAAAGGTTTGTTCTTAGAAGTGGTTTGGAAGTTTTCTTCCAATTGAACTGACTAATGGTCTGAACCCCCCCATGGAAGGATGATGCAATCTAAAGTTAGTCCTTACAGAATAATGGAATCTGACACTAGGAATCTATCTAGCCTTGTAGCTACTTGATAGTGGTTAATTCGTTTGTTATTCTAGGTGAACTAGCCATTGTTGGTTCTGATGTCCACCATCCCCATTGTTTCAATGAAAGATGAAAATTCCTCTGCATCTCTATCCAATATCCTGGTTCCCCCTTTTTTCTTTGCAAGTGTCATTATGATGTTGAAGTCCACTGCCAAGATCTAATGGAGGATGCAGGATCAGGCCTTTAGATATTCTAGGTATAGGATAATTCTCCTTTTATCCTCCAACCTCTAGGGACCATACACATTTGTGCATATAATCACCTCAGTGTTACCTATAATTTGCATATTAACCGAGAGTGTGTGTCTCATTGCTTCAGTTGAAAGTAGGTTCAACGATTGTGGGTTCCATAAGGTGAGTATACCTCCTACCATATATTAGCCCTCAACTACCAACATCTTGTACTCACTCCATTGTTTTTTACTGATTGTTTCCATTCTATATATTGTGCATTTTGTCTC
Source organism: Picea glauca (assembly GCA_000966675.3). NCBI lineage: Eukaryota > Viridiplantae > Streptophyta > Pinopsida > Pinales > Pinaceae > Picea > Picea glauca. The sequence continues at coordinate 30,416 of JZKD02S1867276.1, forward strand.
TTGAATGAAACAAATATCAGGTTGTTCCTTCTTCAGTCTATTTTTAAGAATTATTTTCTTTCGTGGGCTATTAAGGCCTATTATATTCCATGTTATAATATTCATTTAAACATGTGGGGGGGATTTGGGAAATATATTTTTTATCTTACCTGAATTGATCAGCAGGGCTCCTAGTTCTTGTAGGGCTACATTGTTTGATTTCCCTCTTTTCTTTCGCCTCGTCTACTTGGGTGACTACTTTGATTGTCCCTCACCTACTTTGATTCCTAGGTGTCCTATCTCGTCGTGTGTGCACTTGATCCCTCTAGATTTTTCTTCTTCTCTTAGAAGGAAAATGTATTGGATACAATCTAATTGCTCCATAGGCACATTGTCTACTCCCTACTTTTTCCATTGCTCCAATATGTTCGGTAGATCTATTCCTTCCCTTTCCATAATTTCTCTAAGGTCCATATCTTTCGTGCCTACCTCACTTGTTGTCATCTCCAAGTCTTCGTCTGCCTCCTGCATTGGGGTGTTGTTGTCTTTGTTTCCTCTTTCCATAGGACTTGTGATACCTCCTTGTTCCCTCTTATTGCTTAGAATATCTATGTTCTCATGAATTGCTTGTTCCTTGGTTTCTCTGTCTTTTGTATTTTCCTTTCCTCCTTATTCCCTTTGGTTAGCCTTGTCCGGTCCTTCTGGTCTAGTCCTGGCTTTCGGGTTGCTTCATATTGGGGATTTTCTTGGTTTCTTATTTGATCTGTTTATGTGGTTCGGTTTTACAAACCCATCCTCATCCTGCTGTGTTTTCATGTTTTCCGTTTCTTGTTTTTAATTGAGCGTAAATTCTCTGATTAGGTGTCCATGTTCATGTCATCTTCTGCATCTAAATGGGATCTGCTCATAGTCGATTCTTTGTATCCATTCCTCATCCCTGAATTCTAGGCTTATATCTTCTGGGAGCGCCCCCGACACATCCATCTCTATGCAGATCCTTGCATATGATGTATATCTCCCTTTTAGGGTTGCTTCTGATGTCTTAACATATTTTCCCATCTTATTCTTGATTGCTTCAAAGGTGGATGAAAACCAATAGTCTATCATTAGAGAGTAAATCCTCAGCTAGACTGGGACATTTTTTAATGTTTCTTTCTCCGAGAGACGTTTTCCTTCCACGACCGCATGTACAACCCTGCTAAGGTGTGGAAGTATGCCCCCCCCCCTCAAAGATTTTATCATTGTCCTCTAGGTTCATACAGACTGTTGTGAAGAACCCTTTCGAGCCTAGGTGGAGTTCCACTTCTCCACTTGGCTTCCATTGATATTTTATCCAGTTGCACAACGTTCTTTCTATGGGCCACAACCCCATGAATTTTCAAATTAGTGCATGTGTCTTCATCTAGTCCCAATAGAGTTGCATTTTTGGGTCTTCCATTATAATCCTTATTATCATTGTTGTTTTAGGTTTACATGGTTTGCGCCCATTTTCCCCCCTAGGGTTCGCTGGTTCCTGCGCATCCTTCTGGGATTCTTTGTCTTCCTCCCCCACACGATCCTTTTTTTCCTGGTTGCTCTCTTGGTTCTTTTCCAATCCTGATCCTGAGGTGCTTGTCAGTGGTTCTTTGAAACCAACACCTTGTGCACCTTTCCCCCTGTCCACCACTACCTTCTTGTATGAGGGGGTTCCACTCCTGCCCCCTTTGGTAACCATTCAGAAAACTGTTGAGACCGCGACTGTCAAAATCTAGCTTGTGGTTTCTTCAGAGCTGATCCTCCTCATGCATTCTTGCTAGTAAAATAAAAATAATAATAAAAATAAAGTTGACTGAATCAAAATAAAACAATTATACAATCCATTACATATTACACACACACACACACACACATATATATACTACTTACATATATGAGAACATCTAAAATATCAATTCCTTCATATTAAATGATAATAATAAAAAATTACACATTGAGAAATTTGATCCCTCTATATAAAGGTGGTTGAGAGAGAATTTCATATTTCTAGGTATAGAATGTACACAAAGGTCTAAATGTCTTCATTTTTTTGCATTTTCTTTCCTAGAATCTCTTTTTTTTTCCATTTTATAAAGATATTAATGCCCAAAAATTATTAACCAAGTCACAACCATCTATGGGAGAAATTTGTGTTAGAGGATAGGAGAAATGAAAAGGAGAAGAGGAAATCCATGAAAATGTAGATCAAAGATCAAATGGATTCCATGGTAATGGGTGAAACAAAAAAGAGAAGAAAATGTGTACAATAATTCTAATTTTTCATTGTAATTGTATGCTTGAGAAATAAATGTATTGAAGTGTCTATTCGATCAATGCAACTTGAGATGTATGACTTTTAAAACTATTATAATTTTGATCCTCTATAGGTGTCAAGAATAGTCAAAAGAAAGAAGGTAAAAAAAGTAAACACTAAATTAACAAACAATCAACCATGACTTATGACTATCAACAAATGTATTGTACAATTAATCTCTTAACCCCTATTGAATTATTAACACATTAACACAAAAGGATGGACGAGTGCTAATTGTACAAGGATATAGGAACATGGGCAATTAGTATGGAATGACCAATTAGTATGGTGCAACATTATGGGATGAATTGGAAGTTTTTCCTTCTGTGAAGCTATTTATAACCTCAAAATCCATGATTAGCAATATTTGGCTACATGAAGACCTGTGAAGCATGATGACACAGATATTCCCAATGAAAAATCCAAAAACCTTACAAATTGGATATGCGAAGCATGGAATATGAAACCAAGGTCTTTATGTGTTTACCTTAACTTCGTATAGAATATGTGCACTATGGGGCCAATCATGTTGATTTTTGGGAATTCAGGGACATAGATATAGAGTTTGGATTAGGTAGGATTTAAAATATTCGATGATAATTCTAGGGTGTACTAGGTATGGAGGCATGAGGAATACAAAAGAGAATGGTTTGACTATGTGAGACTCTAAAGCATAGGATGTATACTTAGGGATATGCTCATGGTGTTGTCAAGATTGGATATAGTCAAACTGATAAAGCCTTAAGGTATATAATTATTATCTCCTACATGGACTTGGCAAACCAATTTTTAAAGAGAAAAAATCATCCAAGAATACATGAAGGCAATCACAGAGGAGGAAGGGGTCAAAACCATCGATAAGTATATCATGTCAAGCTATGATAAAATATGATCTTTCGCACCAAAAACATTATGTAAAAGAAAAAGGTTGTCATGTCTTGTATATAAAGGGGATTGAGAGAGAATCCATGTTTCTAGAGTTAGAATGTCCACAAAAGTCCAAATCCCTTCCTTTTTTTTTCATTTTCTTGCTTGAATTATTCTTTAACTCTTTCTATGTGATGAGGCTTTATATTCTAAAACTATTGATTCTAGAAAATTATTAACCAAGACCCAACCATCTACCAAAGAACTAGGTCTTGAAGAATAGGGGAAATAAACACAAAAAATATATCTATAAAGAAAAAATAAATAAAAAATCAAAAGTCTTCCTTGGTGATGGGTTAAACAAAGAAGAAAGAAAATAAATACAATTATCTAAACATTATCTAAAGTGTATTCTAGTGAAAAAAGGTTTTTAAATATCTATTTGATGAGTGCCATGTAAGAAGTGTAAATTTGGAGACAATTATAATTTGGACTTTTCTAAATATTAAAAATACAAATTGAAAAACATTATAATTTGATCTTTTTAGAGATTAAAAAAAGTAAGAAAATCTAAAACAATATTAGTAGAATAACAAATAATCAACCATAAATTATCGTTATGAATATATTTATAAATCTTCTTGGTAACCCTATTTTAGAGTTTGGAAACTGTTTATTTACGTCACATGTATATGTTATCTTTGTTACTTCACCATAATTTTCTCTAGAATGAGAACTATAAGTAAATCAATATGACATAAGGAAACCAATAGTTATTAGCTCTNTATCTAGCCTTGTAGCTACTTGATAGTGGTTAATTCGTTTGTTATTCTAGGTGAACTAGCCATTGTTGGTTCTGATGTCCACCATCCCCATTGTTTCAATGAAAGATGAAAATTCCTCTGCATCTCTATCCAATATCCTGGTTCCCCCTTTTTTCTTTGCAAGTGTCATTATGATGTTGAAGTCCACTGCCAAGATCTAATGGAGGATGCAGGATCAGGCCTTTAGATATTCTAGGTATAGGATAATTCTCCTTTTATCCTCCAACCTCTAGGGACCATACACATTTGTGCATATAATCACCTCAGTGTTACCTATAATTTGCATATTAACCGAGAGTGTGTGTCTCATTGCTTCAGTTGAAAGTAGGTTCAACGATTGTGGGTTCCATAAGGTGAGTATACCTCCTACCATATATTAGCCCTCAACTACCAACATCTTGTACTCACTCCATTGTTTTTTACTGATTGTTTCCATTCTATATATTGTGCATTTTGTCTCTTGAATGAAACAAATATCAGGTTGTTCCTTCTTCAGTCTATTTTTAAGAATTATTTTCTTTCGTGGGCTATTAAGGCCTATTATATTCCATGTTATAATATTCATTTAAACATGTGGGGGGGATTTGGGAAATATATTTTTTATCTTACCTGAATTGATCAGCAGGGCTCCTAGTTCTTGTAGGGCTACATTGTTTGATTTCCCTCTTTTCTTTCGCCTCGTCTACTTGGGTGACTACTTTGATTGTCCCTCACCTACTTTGATTCCTAGGTGTCCTATCTCGTCGTGTGTGCACTTGATCCCTCTAGATTTTTCTTCTTCTCTTAGAAGGAAAATGTATTGGATACAATCTAATTGCTCCATAGGCACATTGTCTACTCCCTACTTTTTCCATTGCTCCAATATGTTCGGTAGATCTATTCCTTCCCTTTCCATAATTTCTCTAAGGTCCATATCTTTCATGCCTACCTCACTTGTTGTCATCTCCGAGTCTCCGTTTGCCTCCTGCATTGGGGTGTTGTTGTCTTTGTTTCCTCTTTCCATAGGACTTGTGATACCTCCTTGTTCCCTCTTATTGCTTAGAATATCTACGTTCTCATGAATTGCTTGTTCCTTGGTTTCTTTGTATTTTGTATTTTCATTTCCTCCTTATTCCCCTTGGTTATCCTTGTCCGGTCCTTCTGGTCTAGTCCTGGCTTTCGGGTTGCTTCTTATTGGGGATTTTCTTGGTTTCTTATTTGATTTGTTTCTGTGGTTCGGTTTTACAAACCCATCCTCATCCTGTTGTGTTTTCGTGTTTTCTGTTTCTTGTTTTTAATTGAGTGTAAATTCTCTGATTAGGTGTCCATGTTCATGGCATCTTCTGCATCTAAATGGGATCTTCTCATAGTCTATTCTTTGTATCCATTCCTCATCCCTGAATTCTAGGCTTATATCTTCTGGGAGCATCCCCGACACATCCATCTCTATGCAGATCCTTGCATATGATGTATATCTCCCTTTTAGGGTTGCTTATGATGTCATAACATATTTTCCCATCTTGTTCCCGATTGCTTCAAAGGTGGATGAAAACCAATAGTCTAGCGGTAGGGAGTAAAACCTCAGCCAGACTGGGACATTTTTTAATGTTTCTTTCTCCGAGAGACGTTTTCCTTCCACAGCCGCATGTACAACCCTGCTAAGGTGTGGAAAT
>JZKD02S1867276.1:36081-49348 GCA_000966675.3 Picea glauca
ATCATTGTCTTCCAGGTTCATACAGACTGTTGTGAAGAACCCTTTCGAGCCCAGGTGGAGTTCCACTTCTCCACTTGGCTTCCATTGATATTTTATCCAGTTGCACAACGTTCTTTCTGTGGGCCACAACCCCATGAATTTTCAAATTAGTGCCTGTGTCTTCATCTAGTCCCGATAGAGTTGAATTTTTGGGTCTTCCATTATAACCCTGGTTATCATTGTTGTTTTAGGTTTACATGGTTTGCGCCCATTTTCCCCCCTAGGGTTCGCTGGTTCCTGCGTATCCTTCTGGGATTCTCTGGCTTCCTCCCCCACATGATCCTTTTTTTCCTGGTTGCTCTCCTGGTTCTTTTCCAATCCTGATCCTGAGGTGCTTGTCAGTGGTTCTTTGAAACCAACACCTTGTGCACCTTTCCCCCTTTCCACCACTACCTTCTTTTATGAGGGGGTTCCACTCCTGCCCCCTTTGGTAACCATTCAGAAAATTGTTGAGACCGCGACTGTCAAAATCTAGCTTGTGGTTTCTTTAGAGTTGATCCTCCTCATGCATTCTTTCTAGTAAAATAAAAATAATAATAAAAATAAAGTTGACTGAATCAAAATAAAACAATTATACAATCCATTACATATTACACACACACACACATATATATACTACTTACATATATGAGAACATCTAAAATATCAATTCCTTCATATTAAATGATAATAAAAAAAAATTACACATTGAGAAATTTGATCCCTCTATATAAAGGTGGTTGAGAGAGAATTTCATATTTCTAGGTATAGAATGTACACAAAGGTCTAAATGTCTTCATTTTTTTGCATTTTCTTTCCTAGAATCTCTTTTTTTTTCCATTTTATAAAGATATTAATGCCCAAAAATTATTAACCAAGTCACAACCATCTATGGGAGAAATTTGTGTTAGAGGATAGGAGAAATGAAAAGGAGAAGAGGAAATCCATGAAAATGTAGATCAAAGATCAAATGGATTCCATGGTAATGGGTGAAACAAAAAAGAGAAGAAAATGTATACAATAATTCTAATTTTTCATTGTAATTGTATGCTTGAGAAATAATTGTATTGAAGTGTCTATTCGATCAATGCCACTTGAGATGTATGACTTTTAAAACTATTATAATTTTGATCCTCTATAGGTGTCAAGAATAGTCAAAAGAAAGAAGGTAAAAAAAGTAAACGCTAAATTAACAAACAATCAACCATGAATTATGACTATCAACAAATGTATTGTACAAATAATCTCTTAACCCCTATTGAATTATTAACACATTAACAAAAAAGGATGGACGAGTGCTAATTGTATAGGGATATAGGAACATGGCCAATTAGTATGGAATGACCAATTAGTATGGTGCAACATTATGGGATGAATTGGAAGTTTTTCCTTCTGTGAAGCTGTTTATAACCTCAAAATCCATGATTAGCAATATTTGGCTACATGAAGACCTTTGAAGCATGATGACAGAGATATTCTCAATGAAAAATCCAAAAACCTTACAAATTGGATATGCGAAGCATGGAATATGAAACCAAGGTATTTATGTGTTTACCTTAACTTCGTATAGAATGTGTGCACTATGGGGCCAATCATGTTGATTTTTGGGAAGTCAGGGACATAGATATAGAGTTTGGATTAGGTAGGATTTAAAATATTTGATGATAATGCTAGGGTGTACTAGGTATGGAGGCATGAGGAATACAAAAAAGAATGGTTTGACTGTGTGAGACTCTAAATCATAGGATGTATACTTAGGGATATGCTCATGGTTTTGTCAAGATTGGATATAGTCAAACTAATAAAGCCTTAAGGTATAGAATTATTATCTCCTACATGGACTTGGCAAACCAATTTTTAAAGAGAAAAAATCATCCAAGAATACACGAAGGTAATCACAGAGGAGGAAGGGGTCAAAACCATCGATAAGTATATCATGTCAAGCTATGATAAAATATGATATTTCGCACCAAAAACATTATGTAAAAGAAAAAGGTTGTCATGTCTTGTATATAAAGGGGATTGAGAGATAATCCATGTTTCTAGAGTTAGAATGTCCACAAAAGTCCAAATCCCTTCCTTTGTTTTTCATTTTCTTGCTTAAATTATTCTTTAACTCTTTCTATGTGATGAGTCTTTATATTCTAAAACTATTGATTCTAGAAAATTATTAACCAAGACCCAACCATCTACCAAAGAACTAGGTCTTGAAGAATAGGGGAAATAAACACAAAAAATATATCTATAAAGAAAAAATAAATAAAAAATCAAAAGTCTTCCTTGGTGATGGGTTAAACAAAGAAGAAAGAAAATAAATACAATTATCTAAACATTATCTAAAGTGTATTCTAGTGAAAAAAGGTTTTTAAATATCTATTTGATGAGTGCCATGTAAGAAGTGTAAATTTGGAGACAATTATAATTTGGACTTTTCTAAATATTAAAAATACAAATTGAAAAACATTATAATTTGATCTTTTTAGAGATTAAAAAAAGTAAGAAAATCTAAAACAATATTAGTAGAATAACAAATAATCAACCATAAATTATCGTTATGAATATATTTATAAATCTTCTTGGTAACCCTATTTTAGAGTTTGGAAACTGTTTATTTACGTCACATGTATATGTTATCTTTGTTACTTCACCATAATTTTCTCTAGAATGAGAACTATAAGTAAATCAATATGACATAAGGAAACCAATAGTTATTAGCTCTAGTCCAACACCCTTGGATTAATAAAATTCGATCTCGTTGTTCAAAAAAGATGCTTAGTTATATTTTGGATTATACCAATACATTAGTCCAACACTATTGGACAAATTAGGCCTGTAAAGTCTCTATCCCCACGAAGCCTTTTAAAACACCAGCTAAAATAATAATAAAGAAATTATATCCTATACAATTTAATCATCAACTTATAATCGTTTATTATTTAACATAAATTTTATTTATGAACAGCATGAAAATAAAATTTACGTAACAACCACATAATGTAGCATATTCAAAAAAATACATACCTTTGTCTGATGTTGTTTCTCCAATCTCCGTTTGTCCTCGCTGTTGCTTTGCCCAAACTCTGCCCAAAACCAAATCTTTCCTCCCTACCAGTTAGGAACAGAGCCTATTTGGCTCCCTAGCTCCAGGATTCCATGAGGATTCCTGGCCCCCTAGCCCAAAACTCCCAGCAACCCGGTGCACCCCTATAACAGTCCACCCAAACTCCCAACCAGAAAATACAAAACCAGAAAACACATATAGTCCCTAATCTCCAAATGTTGCCTTATTTCCCCAAATTTCCAAAAGTCCTTCTCCCGAATTCCTCTGCCTCTTCATATCCCCCTCCATTCACCACCTCCTCCCTTCATTTAATGTCACCCACCTTATCCCTCCATTTAATACCTTACCCCTCCATTCAATACCTTATCCCTCCATTCAATACCCTATCCATCCATTCAATGCCTTATCCTTCATACATTAAGCTTTCTAATAAAATAAAAATTATTAAGCTTTTAATTCATTACCCAAACCTTAAATGAGTTAATTAATTAATCAACATATATAAACAATAATTAATTAATTAATTAATATTATTAATAAATAATCATTGTTTAACTAAAATACATTAGGATAGTTAATTATTTAATTAATTATACTTGATAAACCTTAAGCAATCATTTAAATAGGGTTGTTATAAGGCCTCCATGTTTAAAGGAAAAAACCCATGTATTGATCATGCAACCCCAAACGTAGCTACAAAACAATATATATAGAGATATTGACCCTTTTGTGCTAGCCCGATGTTCATGCTCTCCTCCTCCTCGTAAATTTTGTAAGCAACTGGACCTATTTGAATTTCTTTCATCCCATAGACTGTCATTGCTTCCTTTCTTCCTTCTGCAGTCGTTGGATAAAATTTTCATTACACTCCTCCCATTATTCTCCCAATCGCAGAAGACTAGATCTTCCCACCAATGATAGGATGAATCTAGAGGACACCAGAACTATTCAAAACCATTCCACTCAGATGCATGCATAATTCTCTTGCTCTCATAATTTAGCTTCTCCTTGTGGAAACTCTGTTGAGAACGAGTATACCTCTCTTTAACTTTAATATGATAGGTATTAAAATCCATGATGGGTTGTTCAACACATCTCTCATCGTTCTTGAACATGGATATATATTTAGGAGTTCTTTCCTGTGAGTACTTTCCCTTTGGATTATACCTCCACTGCTCACATCTCTGATATAGGTATTTTACAGACTTAATATGACCTCTTAGGGGTATATTGATCTCAATTTCCACATAAAATGGATTATTCTTCTCTGCATCATTGAAGCTCTGGATTAGAGGCCCGATAACAAGTTGACATTTCCATTGATGCCATTCATAATTTTTTCTTCCATTCAATGTCCACACAGAAAAGGATCCTTGGTTTATGTAATGACCCTGGTTTCTCAATATCAATTTAATACAAATACCATTCTCAGTTCTAAAAGAGGAACAAATATACAGATACTTCGCAGCCTCTATTGGCTATTCAGAAACCATGTATTGCAAAGATGAAAGATTCTTCCAACTACACATGGTTCCTTCACTGAGATCAAGCATGCTCACATTGTATATCGTTCTGTCATCTTCTTCTCTAATTCTAGTGAAGGAAACTATACAATCATAATTATCATCCAACACAAACTCTACCTGTGTGTGCAATTTTCCAGGTATTGCATGTATTGGAAGCCTCCACAGAACATGGTGATAATCGTAAACCCAGAGTCCAAGATAAATATTTGAGTATTTCTAGCTTGGAATACAATATATAACAAGGTATTTGGATATGATATGATGGTGGATATTGGCATATGGTGGAAAACGATGTGTGAGGGCATCGGCCCAAGTTCGATTCAACGTCATTAAATCTGAAAACTTATACCACGACAACTGTGTTAGGAATTCACCAAGAACAACATAATTGTGGAGCCCCTCTATTAATTGATATGGAAAGAGAAAAAAATTAAATTAAATACATATAAAAAAATACATCCTGATAAATATAAAAACATACATACCTGTAATGACGTGATTGGAATTGGGAGGATATTCCTCTAAAGGATATCCTACTTTTTCCTCGTCATGATTATCATTTTCCCCCTCCTATTTTTTTTCAAACATATTCTTTTCCACATGAATATCCATTTTACCTGTGCACAATTAGATTATAAGAAGCACCGTCTACAATTAGATTATATAAAATCACTTGTTCAATTTCAACTTTAATTTGTATGAGTATGAGCACAAACTATTTTTCTTTGTGGGTAAATTACTCATATCATATATATTCTTGTTGCTCCTTGATATGTTAAAAAACATTTGAGGTTTTGAAATTATTTTTTGGCTCATATATTAAGGTTCAAGATTATTTGTCAACCCTTATATTCGAGGCATTCAACGGGATAGACTTTTCTCTATATTATTTGGATGTTCCTAACCTACACTTGAGATAATTTGCTTTATATTAGTTGGATTCCCATTTGTAATTTTAGAATGAGTCAAAAACTCTGAAATAAATTGAAATACTCTCACTTATAGTGGCATTGGGAAGTTTTGTTGCATTAGTGCACATGGACACATTCGTCAGACAAGACGCCTTGGGAAAAAGGAAAGTCTCACATTTTGGGGGTTTCCTTAGAAGGAATACTTCGGACGATGACTTGGTCCATTAGAAAGACAATGTGAATAAGTTGCAGAGACTAAGGTAACCCTGTGGATAGATATGGTTCTTTGCAAATAGGGTGTAGAGATTTGGGTGCTTTGATGGACGGAAAAGGCGCATTACGAAAAAATCAAGTTGGACGTACCAAGGAGTGGGGAAGACTTGGCTAGAGACTTGAGGAGTTAGAATGTTGAGACTTATATGGACCAACTAAGTGGGTGTTTTTCACTTGGGGTCACAAAAGGTGTCGAGCTTTACTCCCTTTGACACCCATTCATTGGGAATGAGTTCATCTAGTGCCTTGGGCACACATGGATGCAAACAGGGGTTGTGTATGGATGAATGACCTTGGTGTGCTCGAGATGAATTGGTGGCCAGGGCAACCTAGGCATGGACAACTTGGTTGGATGAATGACTTGTGGGATTGAGATGACTTGGATGTGGACCTGATGCAGCATAAAAAAATTGTGGCACGAGTTGACTTGGGTCCACCCTCATGAGACACAACTTGCCAAGTGATGGGAAAGGCATGTATAAGCATGTATACACCTTATGGAGCTAAGGAATTGATCAATTAATCAATTGAACAAGCAATCAATCAATCACCAAGAACGAGAAAGGTAAGGATTCTTGTGGTTGTGCCAAGAAGTGGTGTGATGGGGCAACTTGTATTGTCTTGGTGAGGTGGAGAATGGAATGGGCTTGTGGAGATAGTCCTATGGAATTTCTTAGATTTGTTTGTACAAATTCCTGTGGTAGTTCTAAGAATGAGGTTGGTTTTCTTTATTTACTTTCTATTTTTATAATTGGGCTGCAGGAAGGGTTGTGCCCTCCCCATTGTATTGCATTGTATTGTTTCATATGTAAAATTATTCTATATGGAATAAAAGGGTGTTAGGAACTATCTCGGTGCCACCTATTATCACTTGGTATTTTCCTTGGGCTGTATCAAGGAAAACCCAAGGTAACCATTTCAACCTACTTTAGAGTATATTTCTGACCTAATACAATTAGAGAGGGATCTCTCAATAGCCAAAGGCTTTCACACTCAAAGATATTCAATATTCACACTCAGAAGGTCAAATTTCTAGTAGGAACAATTTTGTTTTTATAGAAGATGGTAAGAAAAGCAAGAGGGGGTACCATTGGGCAATGGAGTCTAATTTGAATCTTAAATACTTGTAGCTTCAACTTAGTTGAATTCTACTAACAATCTCAGAGGCATATCAATTATTATGTTCAGGAAATATGGATAAAGAATGGTAGAGGATAGGATAACAAGCCCACTACAGTAGAAGCATTAAAAAATGAATTTCTATTGTAGCTTTAGACAAGATAAATAATGAGTGATTGCTAAAAACAAAGCAATGAAAGAAAGTGAATTTTGAAATTAGGAAATCATTTAACATAACATAATACAATCTATATGAAGAGGCACTTATATAATGAATCTTTGTCATGTACTCTTAGATCATATTAGGAATAAGAAAACATTTATGAAATATGAAAAAAGTAAACATGTTGGACAATAACACTCTAATGAATCTCAGAAAAGTAGCAGAGAAACTTTTGCATTCACTTGCTAAAGGATAAACAAATCATCTCATCATACAAAATCCTCTCTCCAAATGAGAGTCCAAAACTCCTATGCTATTGTACAATGAATATATATAAATATAGGTCCTTTACAACTCACCAATTCGAATTCTGACCCCTTTTCCAAAATAGAAACAACTACAAACAAAAAATGACATGTTTTAACTGACTTCCTGCTTTTCAGGAGGCAAAATTCTGAAAACTAGGCTTCAAAATTCCACTTGTAATTCTCAAATTATAATAGTTATGTAAAATATGAGAACTGTTTTTGTATATAATATCCTTCTAAAGAAAAACCTCTCTTGGTTTATTGAAAACCATCCCCAGCTGATTGGAATACGTGTCGCAAAAACATGTCTCAAACAGGAAATCATGAAAACCAAAAAAAAAGGCTCAAATATTCCTTTGAATCTCCCAATCCGTGACACCTATGTGAAAAATGAAAGAGTTTAATGTTCTTGGGTCCGTTCTTGACAATAACCTCCTTTGTATTTTGAAAATTCATCTTGGTTCACCTGGAAATCCTCCTGGAAGTCAACTGGTCAAAAATACCAGTTCAATAGTCCTAGAACAAAGTTTCTGCATCGCATTACGTAGTGCATTTCCTAGTACCTGTATCAATTCGTAGTGCCTGAGCCAATTTGTAGCACCAAAGGAGAATAAAGTAGCCAAACCCTTCCTGACCTCCAAACAAGACACAAAATCTCATGGAGTACCTGATGGCTATGAGTTTGATGTTGGTAACTTTAGATTTGCACTATGATTCCTACAACCTATCCAACCGACAACCCTCTTCTTCCACTAGTTCGCAGCGCCAGAAAAAACATAGATTAAACATTAGACCAAGGTTATAAACAACCTTATTCATTTTGAAACCAAATCTAACTTTAAGATTACAACCTAAAGACTCAACACCTATGTCCTATAAATCTTATAACTCAAAACAAAACCAAGATGAATTGTTTGACCCTTACAACCTTATGTGTTAACATTTGGATCGATAGGGGATGGCATGCTCCCTGTGAGCTGCCAAGAACATGCAGTTCCATTTTCCTTATCCATTGGGCTATGGAGTCATCTGTGAAACTAATCTCTGAAACATTGCCAAAGTCTGCCACTTATTTACGCAAACTGACTGATAAACCTGCTACAAATTGAAGGAAAGAAAATGCTCGAGAAGTGAGCTTATTTCCAACACTACCATACCTCTAAAAGGATATCCAATTTGATTGGGTAAAGGAATATTTCCACAACAACCATTCAAATAACTTTAGGAATCAAATGATCTCATCTCTGCCACTAATCAATAGAGAATAACAAAAATATGATAGTAACAATTGAAACTCCTTTAGAGAATCATACTCACCTACGAGTGTCAATGAGATAATGAAATATGAAAATTTTAGAGAATCTGAAAGGTATGACTCCAACAAGGCTGCTACTGGATCCTCAAAACCATAGTCACAAAATTGTTGATTGAGAAAAGATGATTTCCATTGCTTAAATTCCCTTCTTCTAAGAAAGAGATGACCTCCCTGTGCTTTCACGAGTATCTCTTGATCATCAAGAATGACAACTTCCTCTTTACTACCATCCTTTGTCTTTTTTTTAGGACTATCATGCATTGTTTTGTCTCTTTCTTGCAATTCCATAAGTTGTGATATTTCAAAGCTCGGGAATTCGATACCCACAATTTCAGAACTATGTTTTTGATGAGGTTTTTGTGCATGATGTGCAGACCTATCTAAATGGCTATCCTCCCTGCTTTCTAGGCCACTTAGAAAATGTTGTATAATATCACAACATTATTCAAAACTAAGGTTCTAATCTGTCTCAATGAACCTTAGTTTTGAATATTGTCGTGATATTATACAACATTTTCTAGGTGGCCTAGAAAGAAGGGAGGATATCCATTTAGATAGGTCTGCACATCATGCACAAAAACCTCATCAAAAACATAGTTCTGAAATTGTGGGTATCGAATTCCCAAGCTTTGAAATATCACAACTTATGGAATTGCAAGAAAGAGACAAAACAATGCATGATAGTCCTCAAAAAAAGACGAAGGATGGTAGTAAAGAGGAAGTTGTCATTCTTGATGATCAAGAGCTACTCGTGAAAGCACATGGAGGTCATCTCTTTCTTAGAAAAAGGGAATTTAAGCAATGCAAATCATCTTTTCTCAATCAACAATTTTGTGACTATGGTTTTGAGGATCCAGTAGAAGCCTTGTTGGAGTCATACCTTTCAAATTATCTAAAATTTTCATATTTCATTATCTCACCGACACTCGTAGGTGAGTATGATTCTCTAAAGGAGTTTCAATCATTGCTATCATATTTCTGTTATTCTCTATTGATTAGTGGCATAGATGAGATCATTTGATTCCTAAAGTTATTTGAATGGTTGTTGTGGAAATATTCCTTTACCCGATCAAATTGGATATATGTTTAGAGGTAGGGTAGTGTTGGAAATAAGCTCACTTCTCGAGCATTTTATTTCCTTCAGTTTGTAGCAGGTTTATCAGTCAGTTTGTGTAAATAAGTGGCAGACTTTGGCAATGTTTCAGAGGTTAGTTTCACAGATGACTCCATAGCCCAATGGATAAGGAAAATGGAACTGGATGTTCTTGGCAGCTCACAGGGAGCATGCCATCCCCTATCGAGCCAAATGTTAACACGTAAGATTGTAAGGGTAAAAAAATTCACCTTGGTTTTGTTTTGAGTCATAAGGTTTATAGGACATAGGTGTTGATTCTTTAGGTTGTAATCTTAAAGTTAGATTTGGTTTCAAAATGAATAAGGTTGTTTATAACCTTGGTTTAAAGTTTAATCTATGTTTGTTTTGCCACCTTCCCCATCCAACCGGAGACGAAACCTTCTATGTGTGCTTAATTTTTTATTTAGTTCGCAGATTTCCAGTTCCAGTGAAGGTGGGGGGATGGGGGGAGCAACAAACTTAGAGCTGAAGGCCATGCGGCGGGCTGGTGGATAACTCGACAACGATTGATGGGCAAGGGACCATGCAAAGAGAGTCAATCAATACAATCGATCCCCCAAGGAAGATAAGGTTGATCTGAAAGCTTCAGATGCCACCCTTAATTTAACTCCAGAACATGCATGCCAAGCCATGATTCAGATAGGAAACCTCACACGAGTGCCTTGCGGGAGATATATGAGCTTGGTACTAACTTGCTTGAAGGGCGTGATGGAAGCCTCATGCAAGGTTTTGTGGAATGACACAAGTTGGATGGAGTAGTACCTTTGTGCATGTGAGTCATTGAATGTTGAGGTGATTCCATTGATCAGGACGAGCAGAGGCGTATCATCCGGCTGCCTGCTGGTACGAGACCACCTGCGAGCCGTCAACCTCAAACCGTTAAGGAATTGGAGAGAAGGACAAGGTCCCATTGAGTGAGATAAGTCCCTTGCTCAAGGGAGTGGAGGATTTAGCTGTCTTGTCTACTTCTCCATTTAAATGCTGAAGAACATGGAAAAAATCAATCTTCTGAAAGGATTTAGAGAGTCGCTTAATTTTATTGAGAATTTGTTGAAGTTTCATTTTATTTGGTAACGACTTAGTGAACAAGGCTTGGATTAGGATTCGAGAATCTCCTATCATCGAGATTTCATTGATGCTTAGTTCTCGGGCTTAGATGAGGCCTTGCCATGTTATTGGTGTGTTCCCCTAATCCCCAAGAAAATACCAGTTCTAGGATTTTGTCAGGGCCATAGAGCACCCCTCCNCTTTATATTCTAAAACTATTGATTCTAGAAAATTATTAACCAAGACCCAACCATCTACCAAAGAACTAGGTCTTGAAGAATAGGGGAAATAAACACAAAAAATATATCTATAAAGAAAAAATAAATAAAAAATCAAAAGTCTTCCTTGGTGATGGGTTAAACAAAGAAGAAAGAAAATAAATACAATTATCTAAACATTATCTAAAGTGTATTCTAGTGAAAAAAGGTTTTTAAATATCTATTTGATGAGTGCCATGTAAGAAGTGTAAATTTGGAGACAATTATAATTTGGACTTTTCTAAATATTAAAAATACAAATTGAAAAACATTATAATTTGATCTTTTTAGAGATTAAAAAAAGTAAGAAAATCTAAAACAATATTAGTAGAATAACAAATAATCAACCATAAATTATCGTTATGAATATATTTATAAATCTTCTTGGTAACCCTATTTTAGAGTTTGGAAACTGTTTATTTACGTCACATGTATATGTTATCTTTGTTACTTCACCATAATTTTCTCTAGAATGAGAACTATAAGTAAATCAATATGACATAAGGAAACCAATAGTTATTAGCTCTGGTCCAACACCCTTGGATTAATAAAATTCGATCTCGTTGTTCAAAAAAGATGCTTAGTTATATTTTGGAGTATACCAATACATTAGTCCAACACCATTGGACAAATTAGGCCTGTAAAGTCTCTATCCCCACGGAGCCTTTTAAAACACCATCTAAAATAAGAATAAAGAAATTATATCCTATACAATTTAATCATCAACTTATAATCGTTTATTATTCAGCATAAATTTTATTTATGAACAGCATGAAAATAACATTTACGTAACAACCACATAATGTAGCATATTCAAAAAAATACATACCTCTGTCTGATGTTGTTTCTCCAATCTCCGTTTGTCCTCGCTATTGCTCTGCCCAAACTCTGCCCAAAACCAAATCTTTCCTCCCTGCCAGTTAGGAACAGAGCCTATTCGGCTCCCTAGCTCCAGGATTCCATGAGGATTCCTGGCCCCCGAGCCCAAAACTCTCAGCAACCTGGTGCACCCCTGTAAGAGTCCACCCAAACTCCCAACCAGAAAATACAAAACCAGAAAACACATATAGTCCCTAATATCCAAATGTTGCCTTCTTTCCCCAAATTTCCAAAAGTCCTTCTCTCGAATTCCTCTACCTCTTCATATCCCCCTCCATTCACCACCTCCTCCCTTCATTTAATGTCACCCACCTTATCCCTCCATTTAATACCTTATCCCTCCATTCAATACCTTATCCCTCCATTCAATACCCTATCCATCCATTCAATGCCTTATCCTTCATACGTTAAGCTTTCTAATAAAATAAAAATTATTAAGCTTTTAATTCATTACCCAAACCTTAAATGAGTTAATTAATTAATCAACATATATAAACAATAATTAATTAATTAATTAATATTATTAATAAATAATCATTGTTTAACTAAAATACATTAGGATAGCTAATTATTTAATTAATTATACTTGATAAACCTTAAGCAATCATTTAACTAGGGTTGTTATAAGGCCTCCATGTTTAAAGGAAAAAACCCATGTATTGATCATGCAACCCCAAACGTAGCTACAAAACAATATATATAGAGATATTTACCCTTTTGTGCTAGCCCAATGTTCATGCTCTCCTCCTCCTCGTAAATTTTGTAAGCAACTGGACCTATTTTGAATTTCTTTCATCCCATAGACTGTCATTGCTTCCTTTCTTCCTTCTGCAGTCGTTGGATAAAATTTTCATTACACTCCTCCCATTATTCTCCCAATCGCGGAAGACTAGATCTTCCCACCAATGATAGGATGAATCTAGAGGACGCCAGACCTATTCAAAACCATTCCACTCAGATGCATGCATAATTCTCTTGCTCTCATAATTTAGCTTCTCCTTGTGGAAACTCTGTTGAGAACGAGTATACCTCTCTTTAAATTTAATATGATAGGTATTAAAATCCATCATGGGTCGTTCAACACATCTCTCATTGTTCTTGAACATGGATATATATTTAGGAGTTCTTTCCCGTGAGTATTTTCCCTTTGGATTATACCTCCACTGCTCACATCTCTGATATAGGTATTTTACAGACTTAATATGACCTCTTAGGGGTATATTGATCTCAATTTCCACATAAAATGGATTATTCT
>JZKD02S1867276.1:49358-69129 GCA_000966675.3 Picea glauca
ATAATTCAATTTCCTAAGTTTCATATTCTTACACCATATTCAAATTCATTGTAAAAGTACATTGAATAATCCCTCCAAGTTAACATATTGTTGTTTTTCCAGGTTTTCATTGCCACTAACGCATCATGAAAGACCATCATTAGCTTGCACTCACCCATAAATATAATCTAGATCATTATTTATAACCTGATTGACAACATTTGGCTACATGAAGCCCCCAAAAGCACGATGACTAAGATATTCCCAATGAAAAGTCCAAAAACCTTTCAAATTGGATATGTGAAGCATGAAATATGAAACCAAGGTATTTATGTGTTTAACTTACCTTTGTAAATAATGTGTGTGTTGTGGGGGGGCAAGTAGGTTGACTTTTGGGAAGTTAGTTTATTTATTATTATTTAGTTATTATATATTGATATATATTTTATATTAGTTATGTTCATTGCATAGATATAGAGTTTGGATTGAGTAGGATAAGAGATTTGATGATAATACAAGGTATGGAGGCATGAGGCATACAAAAGATAATTGTCACATTAATGTGAGACTTTAGAGCCTAGGACATACTATTATGACAAAAATGTTTCCAAAATAAGTTTAGGTAACAATCAACTTAGCTTTATGGTTCAAAGCTAGGAAACCTAGTGAGCATACCCCTCAGTTATGTTCTTTATGTTATTTTCCTTGTATTAGATGTTGCCAAACAATCATTGGTGTGTTAATATAATCTAATGGATAAATTTGATTTCTTAATGTAGCAACAAACTTAATCCAGGAATAAATGATTTTATCATGTTGAATAAGATAAATTTGTGTCTGACTCTCCCACCATATCAATGTTGTGTTGCTTAGGCGAAGAGTATCAAACCATATCCTTGAAGTATCCTGTATGATTTTTTGTACCCTACAATACACTTCTATCTATTTGACCCAATTATCCAACTTTTCTTCATTCAACTCTCCATCATAAGTAGGAAAATCAAACTTTACATGTAGCTTTAACAAAGGAAGATCATGAGAATGAGAAGACTTCTTAGAATTTTTTTTCCTCTTATGAGAAGAATGTTTACTTTCATCAGAAGAAGATGATGGTGATGATGATGATGGGAATGAAGGAGACCTTGGAGGTTCTTCACCTTCTCCTTCTCCTTCAACTTTTACCATTGTTTCAACTGGACCACCTTCATTTTGATGAAAAGTTGCTCTCCTTCTTTCTAGGTCTTCCCACAATTCCTTCACCACAGCTATCATCTCAAAGAACATTTTTCAAAACTCCTTATCAGCCTCAGAAAGAATGTCTTCGTGCTCCATTTCTTCTCTTGGAAATAAACATCCAATTTCAGGATTAAAGTCTTCAAGTGTGCCTTCACCTCGCTTAAATTTAGACCTCGTAAGAATTCACTTACAAATAAACGTCAAAACCAACTATGATACCACATGATCTAAAAATACGAAAAAATTTATGATACCAACTTGATCCGAAATATCAATAAACTCGGATACCAATTCAACTCGAAAATCCTTATATGTCAATTAGTTCATAAATACACATAAACATTTGACCAGATTTGAGAAAATGAAGATCGACTTGACTATTTTCAGATAACATGTGAAAACACTTATTTATCCATAAAACTTCATTAACTAATGAATATGATTTGTAGAAATAATAAGTGTCAAAATGGAGAGAAATAGACCGCTCTTATTAATTATCAAAATGACAAAAAGTACAATGAAATGGTCTTTACAAACGCCAAATTATGAAGACACCCTTCAAGTCAGCTACTCCAACTAAGAAACAAAGGCCACCATTAAAATCCTCCTGAAATCCTAAGAAGAATGAATATAAACTCAACTATATTCTGAACAGGTGCAAAAAAAGCCTTTTTTGCACGTATAACGAGACTATGGGTCTCATACATGAAAAAATGAGATAAGAATTTCATAATCAAAACGTTTAAACAAAAATAAAATCACCATCAAATTCCTCTCGAAAGTTTGAGAAAAATGAGTATAAACACCCTATACCTTTCTCGAAGAACTCAATGGCATACAAAACAAGGTAAATATAGCATAGAAACACCTCTTGCACAAAAATTGAGACAAATATGAACTTGGAACAAAATCCCATGCAACATGCTCCAATATGGAATGAAAACCCATGTCTTTCTTTGGTCCTAAGCTAGGTTTAAATAGGCTAAAATTGGCCTAAATGAACCCCTTTATTCTCGGGCTGCATTGAATTAATATTAATTAATATTTGTTTTTTTGTTTTAACAAACCAACCATATGGCACAATGGTAGGAGACATAAACTTAAGACTATGGAATATTCTCAAATTCCATGGGAGGTTGAGGGTTCTATTCCCTTCGACCCCCCAACAAATTTTATTCTCCGTTAGCCAAATTTGGTCAATCGAAGAGTGCCACGTGGCACTCTCTGATTGGTCCACTTGTCTTCCTGTGTCACCACCCTTCTATGTGTGGCCTAGTCACCTTCCACCTATACTTACCATGTTAGTATCCAGTCATTGGTCACCTATACCTTCCACATTATTGTATGTATTCCATGTCATCCATAAGGATGACATGTGGCACTTTTTTATTGGTCCACATGGACCCCCGAAAAATACCAAAATAGAGTGACACATAGCAGCCTCTCATGCTTCCACATCACCCTACTGACATCATCATGATGTCATCCTATGACCTATACATACACACCATGTGGTAGCATGTGGGCTTGCCATGTGGCACCCCTTCTTTGACTTGGGTTGACCAAAATTTGACTGGCCATAACTTCTTCATATGAACTATGTTTGAGCCGATTTTTGTGTCATTGGAAAGCTATCGCAAAGCTATACACAATGAAGTAGTTTTAAAAAGAATTTGAGAATACAAAATTTTAACATTTAGGATCCTCTTGGTTCATTTTTTAGTGTTTTGTATCCTCCTAAATCAACACCCCAGACATAGATCGTATGCAAAAGTTTTTCCCTCGAGAAGTTGACATATCAACTAACCACATCGAGGCCACAAACCTTCTATCGCTTCATTTTATGGGGTTAGGGTTTTGGATGTTTAGGGTTTTCTCATTGATGTTTTATGTTAAAAGGCCTTTTCAACCACTTTGTAATCAATTAAATTGCAAATAAGCATAATTGTCACATCTCTCTCTTCAGAGATAAGATACCACCATCCTAGCTAGCTTGTGTGCTTTGCATTTTATAGTATTTTGTATTTCAGATAGTCATTTATAGAATCCGATTTTAACTAAATTACTTTGTTTCTTACAATATCCATATGTATTTCCTCATTATATCTCTTCCTTTACTTCACTATCAAGGTGAGTGCAAGAATTTCATGGTTGAAAAGGTGGCAAGGGCATGATTAAGAACATGCACTCACAGGAACACGTGCATGTTCTTAGGAATGCACACATGTTCCTATACTTATAGTTTTGGATATGGCCAAATATCCACATGTTTTTCCATGTAGGTTTAGTGGAAAACATGTGTGCGCGGTCTTAAGAACATGTGTGTGGTACTAATAGCATGCACACGGTCTTACTGATAAAAATATTTAAAGGGTCCGAGCACGATTTATGCCCATTGTGCACAAATCGAGATCAAACTTCTCTCATTAGGAAAATATAGTGGATCTAGAGAGGAGGAAGAAAGGGAGGATGGGGCCATCGTGTCCACGTATGTTACATTTTTCTTATTTTTAATCCAATTCAGTATTTTTCTTTGAATAATCTAAATTAAAAAAAATTGTAATTTTGTATTTTAAATAAAAAAGGAACCTAATTTACATGCCATGGATTTTAAATTGCATCATATATAATACAATGGAACCCAAAGACAATTTAAATCACTCAGAAGAAAACCAAGAATATCAAAATACCAACCCACCATCGCCACACAATGTAAACAATGAAAATGATGAGGGTTTGGTTATATTACAGACCCTTGAGGAACAATTAAGGGAGACAAAAGAGCCTAGAAGAGTCTCCTTGGCCACTTATTTGAACATCATAGTGTATTCCATTGCAAGTTCCCAAGGGAAATTGACCTCTTTTTCTGATTATGGAGCACGAATGTATGAGTAATATAGCATTGGTTTGGACCAAAACCAAGTCAAAGAATTGGGCATTTCAAAACAACAAATATTGTATACTTTTAAGGATCCTAGAAATGGACAAGAACTACCATTGACTAGGAAACACATCTNATAATTCAATTTCCTAAGTTTCATATTCTTACACCATATTCAAATTCATTGTAAAAGTACATTGAATAATCCCTCCAAGTTAACATATTGTTGTTTTTCCAGGTTTTCATTGCCACTAACGCATCATGAAAGACCATCATTAGCTTGCACTCACCCATAAATATAATCTAGATCATTATTTATAACCTGATTGACAACATTTGGCTACATGAAGCCCCCAAAAGCACGATGACTAAGATATTCCCAATGAAAAGTCCAAAAACCTTTCAAATTGGATATGTGAAGCATGAAATATGAAACCAAGGTATTTATGTGTTTAACTTACCTTTGTAAATAATGTGTGTGTTGTGGGGGGGAAAGTAGGTTGACTTTTGGGAAGTTATTTTATTTATTATTATTTAGTTATTATATATTGATATGTATTTTATATTAGTTATGTTCATTGCATAGATATAGAGTTTGGATTGAGTAGGATAAAAGATTTGATGATAATACAAGGTATGGAGGCATGAGGCATACAAAAGATAATGGTCACATTAATGTGAGACTTTAGAGCCTAGGACATACTATTATGACAAAAATGTTTCCAAAATAAGTTTAGGTAACAATCAACTTAGATTTATGGTTCAAAGCTAGGAAACCTAGTGAGCATACCCCTCAGTTATGTTCTTTATGTTCTTTTCCTTGTATTAGATGTTGCCAAAAAATCATTGGTGTGTTAATATAAGCTAATGGATAAAATTGATTTCTTAATGTAGCAACAAACTTAATCCAGGAAGAAATTATTTTATCATGTTGAATAAGATAAATTTGTGTCTGACTCTCCCACCATATCAATGTTGTGTTGCTTAGGCGAAGAGTATCAAACCATATCCTTGAAGTATCCTGTATGATTTTTTGTACCCTACAATACACTTCTATCTATTTGACCCAATTATCCAACTTTTCTTCATTCAACTCTCCATCATAAGTAGGAAAATCAAACTTTACATGTAGCTTTAACAAAGGAAGATCATGAGAATGAGAAGACTTCTTAGAATTTTTTTTCCTCTTATGAGAAGAATGTTTACTTTCATCAGAAGAAGATGATGGTGATGATGATGATGGGAATGAAGGAGACCTTGGAGGTTCTTCACCTTCTCCTTCTCCTTCAACTTTTACCATTGTTTCAACTGGACCACCTTCATTTTGATGAAAAGTTGCTCTCCTTCTTTCTAGGTCTTCCCACAATTCCTTCACCACAGCTATCATCTCAAAGAACATTTTTCAAAACTCCTTATCAGCCTCAGAAAGAATGTCTTCGTGCTCCATTTCTTCTCTTGGAAATAAACATCCAATTTCAGGATTAAAGTCTTCAAGTGTGCCTTCACCTCGCTTAAATTTAGACCTCGTAAGAATTCACTTACAAATAAACGTCAAAACCAACTATGATACCACATGATCTAAAAATACGAAAAAATTTATGATACCAACTTGATCCGAAATATCAATAAACTCGGATACCAATTCAACTCGAAAATCCTTATATGTCAATTAGTTCATAAATACACATAAACATTTGACCAGATTTGAGAAAATGAAGATCGACTTGACTATTTTCAGATAACATGTGAAAACACTTATTTATCCATAAAACTTCATTAACTAATGAATATGATTTGTAGAAATAATAAGTGTCAAAATGGAGAGAAATAGACCGCTCTTATTAATTATCAAAATGACAAAAAGTACAATGAAATGGTCTTTACAAACGCCAAATTATGAAGACACCCTTCAAGTCAGCTACTCCAACTAAGAAACAAAGGCCACCATTAAAATCCTCCTGAAATCCTAAGAAGAATGAATATAAACTCAACTATATTCTGAACAGGTGCAAAAAAAGCCTTTTTTGCACGTATAACGAGACTATGGGTCTCATACATGAAAAAATGAGATAAGAATTTCATAATCAAAACGTTTAAACAAAAATAAAATCACCATCAAATTCCTCTCGAAAGTTTGAGAAAAATGAGTATAAACACCCTATACCTTTCTCGAAGAACTCAATGGCATACAAAACAAGGTAAATATAGCATAGAAACACCTCTTGCACAAAAATTGAGACAAATATGAACTTGGAACAAAATCCCATGCAACATGCTCCAATATGGAATGAAAACCCATGTCTTTCTTTGGTCCTAAGCTAGGTTTAAATAGGCTAAAATTGGCCTAAATGAACCCCTTTATTCTCGGGCTGCATTGAATTAATATTAATTAATATTTGTTTTTTTGTTTTAACAAACCAACCATATGGCACAATGGTAGGAGACATAAACTTAAGACTATGGAATATTCTCAAATTCCATGGGAGGTTGAGGGTTCTATTCCCTTCGACCCCCCAACAAATTTTATTCTCCGTTAGCCAAATTTGGTCAATCGAAGAGTGCCACGTGGCACTCTCTGATTGGTCCACTTGTCTTCCTGTGTCACCACCCTTCTATGTGTGGCCTAGTCACCTTCCACCTATACTTACCATGTTAGTATCCAGTCATTGGTCACCTATACCTTCCACATTATTGTATGTATTCCATGTCATCCATAAGGATGACATGTGGCACTTTTTTATTGGTCCACATGGACCCCCGAAAAATACCAAAATAGAGTGACACATAGCAGCCTCTCATGCTTCCACATCACCCTACTGACATCATCATGATGTCATCCTATGACCTATACATACACACCATGTGGTAGCATGTGGGCTTGCCATGTGGCACCCCTTCTTTGACTTGGGTTGACCAAAATTTGACTGGCCATAACTTCTTCATATGAACTATGTTTGAGCCGATTTTTGTGTCATTGGAAAGCTATCGCAAAGCTATACACAATGAAGTAGTTTTAAAAAGAATTTGAGAATACAAAATTTTAACATTTAGGATCCTCTTGGTTCATTTTTTAGTGTTTTGTATCCTCCTAAATCAACACCCCAGACATAGATCGTATGCAAAAGTTTTTCCCTCGAGAAGTTGACATATCAACTAACCACATCGAGGCCACAAACCTTCTATCGCTTCATTTTATGGGGTTAGGGTTTTGGATGTTTAGGGTTTTCTCATTGATGTTTTATGTTAAAAGGCCTTTTCAACCACTTTGTAATCAATTAAATTGCAAATAAGCATAATTGTCACATCTCTCTCTTCAGAGATAAGATACCACCATCCTAGCTAGCTTGTGTGCTTTGCATTTTATAGTATTTTGTATTTCAGATAGTCATTTATAGAATCCGATTTTAACTAAATTACTTTGTTTCTTACAATATCCATATGTATTTCCTCATTATATCTCTTCCTTTACTTCACTATCAAGGTGAGTGCAAGAATTTCATGGTTGAAAAGGTGGCAAGGGCATGATTAAGAACATGCACTCACAGGAACACGTGCATGTTCTTAGGAATGCACACATGTTCCTATACTTATAGTTTTGGATATGGCCAAATATCCACATGTTTTTCCATGTAGGTTTAGTGGAAAACATGTGTGCGCGGTCTTAAGAACATGTGTGTGGTACTAATAGCATGCACACGGTCTTACTGATAAAAATATTTAAAGGGTCCGAGCACGATTTATGCCCATTGTGCACAAATCGAGATCAAACTTCTCTCATTAGGAAAATATAGTGGATCTAGAGAGGAGGAAGAAAGGGAGGATGGGGCCATCGTGTCCACGTATGTTACATTTTTCTTATTTTTAATCCAATTCAGTATTTTTCTTTGAATAATCTAAATTAAAAAAAATTGTAATTTTGTATTTTAAATAAAAAAGGAACCTAATTTACATGCCATGGATTTTAAATTGCATCATATATAATACAATGGAACCCAAAGACAATTTAAATCACTCAGAAGAAAACCAAGAATATCAAAATACCAACCCACCATCGCCACACAATGTAAACAATGAAAATGATGAGGGTTTGGTTATATTACAGACCCTTGAGGAACAATTAAGGGAGACAAAAGAGCCTAGAAGAGTCTCCTTGGCCACTTATTTGAACATCATAGTGTATTCCATTGCAAGTTCCCAAGGGAAATTGACCTCTTTTTCTGATTATGGAGCACGAATGTATGAGTAATATAGCATTGGTTTGGACCAAAACCAAGTCAAAGAATTGGGCATTTCAAAACAACAAATATTGTATACTTTTAAGGATCCTAGAAATGGACAAGAACTACCATTGACTAGGAAACACATCTGCATTGACTAGTGCATCCATCTCTAGATTAGTCAAAACTAGATGGATAGGTGATACATGGTTTTTGATAAAACTCCATGCAATAACAAGGAGATGCCCTTATATTTTATGAAGAAATTATGGGTTGAGTTTATTATGGGTAAGCATGTCAACTACTTTGACATTGGTGATTTCCATGGCATGGGTCAAGGGTTTTCATAGGACTGAGAGCATGCCATGCATGACCCCGAGTTAGGTCCTTTTCCCCTAGGTGAAGGCATGACCCCCCTACCCAACATCCTTCTATTGCAAATAACTTGCAACAGGTACATCTAGCCATCTCCTCATTGAATCGTAGCCTAGTGCAACATAGTATCTTTGTTGCACTATCTTGGTAGGAGGTGCCTTCCAATGACATTGATAGAAGAGCTAGAGCGTCAGCATGCACATGAGAATATAGTGAGGAGAGGGCACATGGAAATAACATCCATCCATGTGAAACTCACATATGTTCGAGCTGCGAGTAGACATGATATGGGCCTATAGAGCCTAGTGGAAATCATAGCTTCATGGAGGAGNATTTTATCATGTTGAATAAGATAAATTTGTGTCTGACTCTCCCACCATATCAATGTTGTGTTGCTTAGGCGAAGAGTATCAAACCATATCCTTGAAGTATCCTGTATGATTTTTTGTACCCTACAATACACTTCTATCTATTTGACCCAATTATCCAACTTTTCTTCATTCAACTCTCCATCATAAGTAGGAAAATCAAACTTTACATGTAGCTTTAACAAAGGAAGATCATGAGAATGAGAAGACTTCTTAGAATTTTTTTTCCTCTTATGAGAAGAATGTTTACTTTCATCAGAAGAAGATGATGGTGATGATGATGATGGGAATGAAGGAGACCTTGGAGGTTCTTCACCTTCTCCTTCTCCTTCAACTTT
The DNA here is from genome assembly GCA_000966675.3 of Picea glauca. Classification (NCBI taxonomy): domain Eukaryota; kingdom Viridiplantae; phylum Streptophyta; class Pinopsida; order Pinales; family Pinaceae; genus Picea; species Picea glauca. The sequence continues at coordinate 58,753 of JZKD02S1867276.1, forward strand.
TACCATTGTTTCAACTGGACCACCTTCATTTTGATGAAAAGTTGCTCTCCTTCTTTCTAGGTCTTCCCACAATTCCTTCACCACAGCTATCATCTCAAAGAACATTTTTCAAAACTCCTTATCAGCCTCAGAAAGAATGTCTTCGTGCTCCATTTCTTCTCTTGGAAATAAACATCCAATTTCAGGATTAAAGTCTTCAAGTGTGCCTTCACCTCGCTTAAATTTAGACCTCGTAAGAATTCACTTACAAATAAACGTCAAAACCAACTATGATACCACATGATCTAAAAATACGAAAAAATTTATGATACCAACTTGATCCGAAATATCAATAAACTCGGATACCAATTCAACTCGAAAATCCTTATATGTCAATTAGTTCATAAATACACATAAACATTTGACCAGATTTGAGAAAATGAAGATCGACTTGACTATTTTCAGATAACATGTGAAAACACTTATTTATCCATAAAACTTCATTAACTAATGAATATGATTTGTAGAAATAATAAGTGTCAAAATGGAGAGAAATAGACCGCTCTTATTAATTATCAAAATGACAAAAAGTACAATGAAATGGTCTTTACAAACGCCAAATTATGAAGACACCCTTCAAGTCAGCTACTCCAACTAAGAAACAAAGGCCACCATTAAAATCCTCCTGAAATCCTAAGAAGAATGAATATAAACTCAACTATATTCTGAACAGGTGCAAAAAAAGCCTTTTTTGCACGTATAACGAGACTATGGGTCTCATACATGAAAAAATGAGATAAGAATTTCATAATCAAAACGTTTAAACAAAAATAAAATCACCATCAAATTCCTCTCGAAAGTTTGAGAAAAATGAGTATAAACACCCTATACCTTTCTCGAAGAACTCAATGGCATACAAAACAAGGTAAATATAGCATAGAAACACCTCTTGCACAAAAATTGAGACAAATATGAACTTGGAACAAAATCCCATGCAACATGCTCCAATATGGAATGAAAACCCATGTCTTTCTTTGGTCCTAAGCTAGGTTTAAATAGGCTAAAATTGGCCTAAATGAACCCCTTTATTCTCGGGCTGCATTGAATTAATATTAATTAATATTTGTTTTTTTGTTTTAACAAACCAACCATATGGCACAATGGTAGGAGACATAAACTTAAGACTATGGAATATTCTCAAATTCCATGGGAGGTTGAGGGTTCTATTCCCTTCGACCCCCCAACAAATTTTATTCTCCGTTAGCCAAATTTGGTCAATCGAAGAGTGCCACGTGGCACTCTCTGATTGGTCCACTTGTCTTCCTGTGTCACCACCCTTCTATGTGTGGCCTAGTCACCTTCCACCTATACTTACCATGTTAGTATCCAGTCATTGGTCACCTATACCTTCCACATTATTGTATGTATTCCATGTCATCCATAAGGATGACATGTGGCACTTTTTTATTGGTCCACATGGACCCCCGAAAAATACCAAAATAGAGTGACACATAGCAGCCTCTCATGCTTCCACATCACCCTACTGACATCATCATGATGTCATCCTATGACCTATACATACACACCATGTGGTAGCATGTGGGCTTGCCATGTGGCACCCCTTCTTTGACTTGGGTTGACCAAAATTTGACTGGCCATAACTTCTTCATATGAACTATGTTTGAGCCGATTTTTGTGTCATTGGAAAGCTATCGCAAAGCTATACACAATGAAGTAGTTTTAAAAAGAATTTGAGAATACAAAATTTTAACATTTAGGATCCTCTTGGTTCATTTTTTAGTGTTTTGTATCCTCCTAAATCAACACCCCAGACATAGATCGTATGCAAAAGTTTTTCCCTCGAGAAGTTGACATATCAACTAACCACATCGAGGCCACAAACCTTCTATCGCTTCATTTTATGGGGTTAGGGTTTTGGATGTTTAGGGTTTTCTCATTGATGTTTTATGTTAAAAGGCCTTTTCAACCACTTTGTAATCAATTAAATTGCAAATAAGCATAATTGTCACATCTCTCTCTTCAGAGATAAGATACCACCATCCTAGCTAGCTTGTGTGCTTTGCATTTTATAGTATTTTGTATTTCAGATAGTCATTTATAGAATCCGATTTTAACTAAATTACTTTGTTTCTTACAATATCCATATGTATTTCCTCATTATATCTCTTCCTTTACTTCACTATCAAGGTGAGTGCAAGAATTTCATGGTTGAAAAGGTGGCAAGGGCATGATTAAGAACATGCACTCACAGGAACACGTGCATGTTCTTAGGAATGCACACATGTTCCTATACTTATAGTTTTGGATATGGCCAAATATCCACATGTTTTTCCATGTAGGTTTAGTGGAAAACATGTGTGCGCGGTCTTAAGAACATGTGTGTGGTACTAATAGCATGCACACGGTCTTACTGATAAAAATATTTAAAGGGTCCGAGCACGATTTATGCCCATTGTGCACAAATCGAGATCAAACTTCTCTCATTAGGAAAATATAGTGGATCTAGAGAGGAGGAAGAAAGGGAGGATGGGGCCATCGTGTCCACGTATGTTACATTTTTCTTATTTTTAATCCAATTCAGTATTTTTCTTTGAATAATCTAAATTAAAAAAAATTGTAATTTTGTATTTTAAATAAAAAAGGAACCTAATTTACATGCCATGGATTTTAAATTGCATCATATATAATACAATGGAACCCAAAGACAATTTAAATCACTCAGAAGAAAACCAAGAATATCAAAATACCAACCCACCATCGCCACACAATGTAAACAATGAAAATGATGAGGGTTTGGTTATATTACAGACCCTTGAGGAACAATTAAGGGAGACAAAAGAGCCTAGAAGAGTCTCCTTGGCCACTTATTTGAACATCATAGTGTATTCCATTGCAAGTTCCCAAGGGAAATTGACCTCTTTTTCTGATTATGGAGCACGAATGTATGAGTAATATAGCATTGGTTTGGACCAAAACCAAGTCAAAGAATTGGGCATTTCAAAACAACAAATATTGTATACTTTTAAGGATCCTAGAAATGGACAAGAACTACCATTGACTAGGAAACACATCTCCATTGACTAGTGCATCCATCCCCAGATTAGTCAAAACTGGATGGATAAGTGATACATGGTTTTTGATAAAACTCCATGCAATAACAGGGATATGCCCTTATATTTTATGAAGAAATTATGGGTTGAGTTTATTATGGGTAAGCATGTCAACTACTTTGACATTGGTGATTTCCATGGCGTGGGTCAAGGGTTTGCATAGGACTGAGAGCATGCCATGCACGACCCTGAGTTAGGTCCTTTTCCCCTAGGTTAAGGCATGACCCCCCTACCCAACATCCTTCTATTGAAAATAACTTGCAACAGGTACATCTAGCCATCTCCTCATTGAATCGTAGCCTAGTGCAACATAGTATCTTTGTTGCACTATCTCGGCAGGAGGTGCCTTCCAATGACATTGATAGAAGAACTAGAGCGTTAGCATGCACATGAGAGTATAGTGAGGAGAGGGCACATGGAAATAACATCCATCCATGTGAAACTCACATATGGTCGAGCTGCGAGTAGACATGATATGGGCCTATAGAGCCTAGTGGAAATCATAGCTTCATGGAAGAGGTTAGTATCTTAACGCTCTCTATGTTATTCATCATTATATATATATTTTTTATTTTGTGTATTTATATAGATATTTGATTGTATGTTGTTTTGTATTTCTTGCATCTTAGCAACAGACCCTCTACGCCTATGGATGCATTGGTGCCTAGCCCCACCACTGATGGAACAATAGAGGCAACATGTTCATTGGGTGCATCGTACACACAAGTATGCATCACATTTGATAGATTCAACATAGTCATTTATTTATTTTATGACATCCTCAAATTTTTATATGTTCTATTTTTTCTGCAGGATTTTCCACCAGGCGATGCCTAGGATTGTTCATCTAGGATGGACAAATCACCAGTGTGACAGGTATCATGTGTAAAGTGAAATATCGTATAATTCTCAAATTGTTTGTGTTTATGTTTTTGAATTTTACTATTTGGTACTAATAGTTTAATTTTATTCATATGTATGCAGGCCACCGATATATTTTCTAGGTAGAGTAGTATTTCACCCCTTGGGCACCTGGGTGTTTCTTCTGGGTTTCCTTTGTCCGGGCCTAGGGTGTTGGAATCACTTGTACAACATGTGAGGGTCCATCACATCCCACCTATCTACCACCCACCTCCACCACCACTTTTAACCCCATCAATAGAGACTTCCACAATAGAGGTTGTCTCATAGTAGGTTGTACAACCTAGTGCTCCATCTGCTAGTGGATCTTCATCGATGCCTAAGATATTCATGGTGAGATAATGCCTTGATGATATTTTTTTGTGTTTCATGAATTTGTTTTTATGCATATTTGTTTAATTTTCTTGACTTGATCCTTGCAACTAATGCAGGGTGGCATTGCAGAGAGATTAGGATCACAGAGGAGGGTAACACCCTCACAATTGACAGTTTCATATGCAATGAGTTTTCTTAGGTTAAATTACAAAGTATCAATTTGTATGTCTATTAATTCATTGATGAAAAAAACTTCTAACATTGTTTATTCTTTGTGTAGTCTCCAGAGTGTCGAAGCATGCCCAGGCCTAGAACCTCTTGAGGTGCATCCTTGAAAAAGAGAAGAAATATAGATTTTCGGGATGCTCCTGAGGGTGGTGAGGGTGGCAATGGTCAGTGATTGACTAACTACTGCCATTTTGTAGATAAGCCACGATATAGATGATTTTTTATGTTAGGGCACTTGTTGTCATTTTGTATATTGGGAACGAGTTTCCATTTTGTAAAAAATGTACAATTTAGATGATGTTGACTATATATATATATTTCATGGTACATTTTTTATGGTTCACATTGTTTCTACATTTGATGTTGATGAATATATGAATTTCAAAGTGTTTGAATTCCGAAGAGTATGAATTTTATGTGTATTAATCCCTTGATTTGTTTCTAAAGTGATTATAAATACTTGCATTATGCATTAAGGAATAGCTTATGGTGGAAAAGATTGCTAAGTGCTAAATCCATAAGAAATTAATGGTTCTCAAGTAGAATTGCTTGCTAATAAAAAATGTATCTCTGCATCATCATAGATAATTCCTTGTAAATTATTTGCATGAATGTTGTGGATATCCATATTCTAACTCACAACCAAAAATATGGACCACCTCTTGAATTATTTCCATCTAAATCCAATGACAATCCGCACTCAAATAGTGGTCACTTGAAAATATTGTGACCTTAAAAATGGCATATTACAATAATTTATTATAGAAATAAATGTTCTAATTTATCTTCTACATAATTGTAAATCACTTAACAATTTCATCTCAATGTTATTTTCTAGGGAACACACATTATTCCCCTCTTTCTATGTATGATATATATAAAATCATTTGATTTATGTGTAACCCTTCATAAATTCCAAAAATACTCGTCGATGACTCATTAATACACGTGTTTGTTTAGATTGTGTAGTGCGTATATGTTAATTTTGTTAAACCCAACAATTATTAATAACATTTATTCAGTCTTCCATGATGTGCACTAAACTTATTGATTTTGATCAATAGAAGGAGAGAGTTCACATGGAAACTAGATCTTAGAATGGGTATCATTTTCCACCTACAAATAAAGGTTTTGAGGTTACATTTAATGAAACACTATAGAAATTAATGTTGTGCTACCAAAATTCTTCCAGGGAGACTTGAAACCATTATTCTTTTCCCTTCACCATACATGAGAGTTTATTGCACATTCCTACCCAATTTTGGGGTAAGAGCACACAAGGAGACAAAGGACCCTCCCAAACCCAATCCTAGAAACTTATTGATTCCATGCCATTGTCATTCCTTTCCAAGTCATTGCATGCCATGCCATTTCCATTTCTATGCCATTTTCAAACCTTTCCATGTCATGCCATTGCCATGCCTTTCCAAGCCATGCCATGCTATGTCATTTCCATGTCTTTCCATATCATGCCATTTCCATGCCAATGCTATGCATTGCCAAGACATGCCATGGCATGACATTGCTATGTCATTCCATTGCCATGTCATTTCCATGCCTTACCAAGCGATGCCATGCCATTGTCATGTAGCTTCCCATGCCTTGTCATGTAGTTTCCCATTTTAACCTATATAAAAATAAATATAACTTTCCATTTTCATGCCATAACATTTCCATTCCTCACCAAGCAAATAAATGAAATTAAATAAGTTACAACATGATAAATATAACAACCATTAACACAAGTAATCATTAAATGAAAGGGGGCTGAAAATGAAAGCCTAAACTAGGGTTTAGATAACAAATGCTTGCTGAAATGCAATATGACAAATAACAATCCTAGAATATTCAAGACATCAAGCAATGGCATGGTATGGTATGCATTGGAAATGGTATGCTCTGGTATGGAATGCATTGGCAATGCCAATGGTATGAATTGGTATGGTATGCATTGCCTTAACATTAACTGATGATGAAAAATACGAAATATATATATGTGTGTGTGTGTGTGTGTGTGTGTGATAATAATAACCATACTCAATGTAATATCTACAATAACATGTGTTACAAATTGTGTTTATTCGAACATATCGAGGCTTGTGTTTATGGAAAGATATTTGGCCTAAGTTAAGTGCACTATGTACTATTTTGAATCTCTCATACAATTATGTCTATGTAATTTCAAGAAAGTGTTTAATATGGGATTCATGGTCCCTAGATACCCTTCTTAATTTTAGTACATCTTTTTGGTTGGAAGAGGGCCTTGTGTTCTCATGCCAGAAATCCTGAACTAGTCTCTTAACCACTTCAATTAACTTCATGTCAGAATGAGGTATCCTTCTAGTGAAGACCTAGAAATATGTTGGGGCACCTCTGTCGAGGCTATCTCATCTATGAGAATACTTTCTAAGGGTTTTGACATTGCATTTCAAGAGGTGAGAGGTTTTTTTTAGGAAACAATGTTTTCTTGTGATCTTGCTAACAATTGATTGGGACAAGACACGTCGGGCTACATTGCGGTCTTTAGAACGAGAATTCTTACCAATTATTTGAAAAACATATACAAGGTTTCTAACAATATGATGACTTTTTTCTACACTTTGACTGTTTTAATGCCTAAAATTCTTCTAACAGTCAAACTTCTAGATTTTAACAAAGATAAAAATAATTTACATTTAGCAACATTGGATTTTGGTTCAAAATATTCTTGAATTATTTTATAAGAGTGATAATGAATAGTACGGTTAGGTAACTTACCTTCAAGTGATGCTAGACCACTTTCATCAACCTGAATGCATTTAGGAGTTCTTCGTTGCACAATGCTCAATCTAGGTAGGGACAATGAACCCCTATTCTGACACTCTTGACCTCCTTGCTCCGGAGTTAACAATGTTTCATTTATTTCCCCTTCAATCACTTACAAATCAACTGTGGGAGGAGAGTGGACATGTGATTTTCTATTTTCTAGAACATTTGATTTTTCAACAAGAGATTTCACAGTAAGACCTTCTTCACCACAATGTTGTACACCAGTTGCTTCTTTAATTTCATCCATTGTATAATCATCTCCAAGCAAATCCTCCATCATCTGGTCATCCAAAAAAAATTGTCTTGATGAGATATTGTTTGGATTTATCTCTAATGAACTCTTGTTATTTTCTTCTAGTGATGGAGGAGAAACAAAAGTGGAATCTATTCCGCTATAAATTGGATTTCCCTCTTTTGAAAGCCTACGCTTTAACAGACATAAATTTTCTTTTTCTCTTTCTTATTCTACCCTTTCAATCGGTTTCTTTTTTCTCGAGGAATTTCTTTCTCGAATCCGGTGGTTCCCCATGTTTAAAGATACAAATTGGCTTCCAAACACCCACCACAAATTTGTCTTTGTATTATGTAATAAGGAATAACCAAGTGGAGAAATTTGTTTTTGTATTACAAAAKAAGACACATCTAATAATTCCAATTCCAATTCCAATTCCAATTGYACTTGGACAAATTTKTCTTCCAATTCCAAGAAGAGACAAGAAGATACAAACAACAATTCCAATTGCACTTGGAAAAAATTRTCTTCCAATTCCAATAAGACACAAGAAGATACAAACAACAATTCCAATTKCACTTGGATAAATTTTTCTTCCAATTCCAAGAAGACACAAGAAGATACAAACAAAAATTCCAATTGCACTTGGACAAATTTGTCTTCCAATTCCAAGAAGACACAAGTAGATACAAACAAAAATTCCAATTGCACTTGGACAAATTTGTCTTCAATTACAAGAAGACACAAGTAGATACAAACAACAATTCCAATTGCACTTGACAAAGTTGTCTTCCAAATTTTCCTGCAATGGTTTGGAAATAGCATAAAAGTCTCTATGAATCTAACAAGAACACTAAAATAAGTAAACCATGTCTGTGCGGGCTGTTTTTATCTAAAGATGTCATGGATTTTTTTCATCCATGAGATATATGAGGTGGGGTGTCCTTGGAACCAAAAACTTCCGAACAAGAACACATGCACATTCCTAAAACACGTGTGCATTCCTAGAACGCGTGCACATTTCTAGAACGCGTGTGCATTCCTAGAATGCATGCGCACTAAAGTGTGTGTGTGTGTTCTAGAAACACTGTGTGTTCCTTCTAAGCATAACTTACCAACAACTACATCTCAGTCAAGTCATAAGAGCACGTGCGTACTCTTAATGCAACAGATATAACATTTAATACACACCAAACCTCTTTATGAATAAATATGTATAGGGGTATGGGGACAACTAAAGTGTAAGGGGTTAGGGTTGAAAGTGTTTTCAAGGATAGATCGATGGTTAGAGCACCAAGATGTGGGTGATTTGGGTGTAAGGGTTGTACACAAGGTATATGCATAGTGCACTCAACGCTTGAGTGAAGATAGGGTTAATGATTGATTATAAGTTATGCCTAGGCTTAGATGGATCTAGGAGGGTCTATGTCATGGTCTACGTCAAGCTCTAGGTCAACGTCTAAATCTAGATCTAGCTCTATGTGGTAGTCTAGGTCATCATCTACATCAACCTCTAGGTATGATGACAAGATATTTGGAGGAATGGAACCTACTGAAATGGACATTATGACCATTTGGAGGCTTAGAGATTAGGAGATTGTAGTGCACCCAAATTGAAAGGACCATTTAGAGGCAAAGACATAGTGGGATTGCAATGACCCATTTGGAGGCCCATACATCATGAGATTGCAATACACTCGAGTTTAAATGACCATTTGAGGCAGAAAGATGTGAGATTGCAGTGCACCCTTTGGAGTGTCAAATTGGATCAGATTATGATTAGGGTTGTATTCTATATTTCCTAGGAAGGGTTAGAGATCAAAAAATGCATTGCAAAGAGAAGATCATTTGCATTCATTTCATTTACAATTTTTCTTTTGAATTTTGTTTTATTTGCTGATATGAATTTCCTTGAGGGTGACATAGAATAACAGAGTAGGTATGAGATTTGATTCCACGAATATACAAAGTAATCTTATTTATGTGAGTGGATTAATAAATATCTGTAAGTCATGATAGGTTTCATTATTTTGGGAATTTTCAATATCTAGGTCAATGTCTAAATCTATATCTAACTCTATGTAGTGGTCTAGGTCATGGTATACATCAATATTTGGGTGATCGTCTAAATCTATCTCTAGATATATGTCATGGTCTAGGTCACGGTCTACGTCTATGTATGATCTACACCATGGTCACCGTATAGGTCTAGTTCATGCTCCATGTATTAACATGTCTAGTTCTTGCTATGTCTAGGTTTAGGTCTAGTTCTTGACACGTCTACGTCAAGGCCATTTATTTCCTTGTGATGTAGGGAGGAGGGATGTAGAGAGACTAAGAAAGAGAGTGTGAGAGGGGGAGAGGGGAAGAAAAAGAGAGTGAGAGAGTGAGAGTATTGGGGGTAGAGAGTGAGAGTATGAGGGGTCTATGTCGTGGTCTATGTCAATATCTAGGTCATTGTCTAACTCTATATATAGCTCTATGTCATGGTCTAGGTCATGGTCTATGTCAAGCTCTAAGTCATCATCTAAATATAGCTCTAGCTCTATGTCGTGGTGTAGGTCTATGTCATGGTCTACATCATGGTCATCATATAGGTCTAGCTCATGCTTCGGTTCTTGGCATGTCTAGGTCCTGCTATGTCTAGGTTTAAGTCTAGGTCTTGACATGTCTAGGACAATGCCATTTCTTTTCTTGTGATGTAGGGAGGGGGGATGCAGAGAGAGGAAGAAAGTGAGTGTGAGAGGGGGAGAGTGGAAAACA
>JZKD02S1867288.1:1982-12247 GCA_000966675.3 Picea glauca
AATATTATTGTGATTGTAGATAGATTGTTGAGTAAATTAGTTTACTTGGCTAGGCTTAGTGATTGTATAATTGCTAGCTTATATGATTTGCATTCACTAATGATAGAAATTAGTTATGTTATTAGTGTGTGCAATCGTTATCTATTTTATCTCACATTTTGTCTAAGACTTGCAGGTTACTTCAAGGAGAAGATATTGGGATAGATCCAAGCACGGATTTACCCTTACTTCTCATTTACACTCCAAACATTTTCTGATTATTCTCATGCTTTTCCATTTCTGATTTTAATATATAATATGCTTAGATAGGTCGATTTAAATCATATAATTTTTTGGTTTACATATGTAAGAAATTTCTGCCTAAAAACAGAAATTTCATAACTTTTTGAGTGTGTTGCAGCTCAAATCAGCAAGCAATAGCTTGCTGATTTTTGCAGGTTCTTACCAGGACAAGAGGGCATGCTACCCAAATCACATGCACAACACACCCTCCAACAACTCCTCTTGCTATGGTAACGTTTTCTTCTTCCCGATCTACTCTAAAATACTGTAAACGCAAGCCCAAAGGAGTTGTACCCAAGTGGCTTGATTTCCTTTGAATCTTTACTTTGCAAGCTTAGCTAGATTAGTCGTGATTTCTACATGCATGCTTAACTAAAATAATCCAAAGTAGATCTCACACTCAATTGCTAGATTAGAGCCCGTGGAGGCATAGTTGATATTTTCTTTCGTGATTTACTTTACATGCATGTCATTTTCTGTTGTAGCGTTTTATCTTAACACATGCGTGCAAACATCGATATCTTAAAGGACTCAATTAATCAATCTTTTACAATTTTGCAAGTCAGTTTTCGTTCTTATATCTTACACGTGCAATCTAATAATCTAAGAATTCACTCACTAATTCCGATTTGGGTCCCCAAGGCCTTTTCCGAAAACTAAAATTTAACTTGCCATCCATTTGTTTAAAGGCATCAGCCTATTTATCTCTAATTTTTCAGTATTTTGGCAATCCTTTGTTGAGCAAGCTACAAGCACTTAATCACACTTCACAGTGTTTAGCTCATAGGTCTAAAATAAACTAATTAGACTTAATAGGACACCATAACTCACCATCTTCGCCATTTAAAAACTGGGGTTTTGAGGAAAGCCACGAAAGTTTTTCCAGAGTACTCGGCCTTAGGGTTGACCTGTGAAGCTAGGGTACGCCTCGTTGCCTCACTTCTTAAGCATCCAACAACCACTTGGTAATAGGGGGAGGAGAGTTTTTGGGTTGACACCTAGATAGGGATAGAATTAATCTCACACTTAATCACTTAATTTAATTTTCAATCTACAACATCAGCAATACAATTACACACTTGCAAGCTCACTGATCTCACTGTCTTTCAATTTACATTCATATGCAAGCTATCTTTGATGTGTTGTAGAAATAATATCTAAGTGGTTAAATCTTTCATTTGGAATATTTGGCTTTCCACGTTTTTCATCTATCCTTAATTTTTGTACTTGTGGTGTGATACTTCAAGAAGTGCGCATCCACCAGAAGGCATTCTCTTGATTGGGTCTTTGGTGCTTTGCGTCTCTTGGCCATTGAAAAGCAGTCCAACATAAGTCTATCTGTTGTGAGCATGCTTGGTTTCATGTGTTGATGATTGATTTATCTTGAGTATCTTTAATTCCTGCACATGCGAGTAAACTTGTTAGTATATTGTATATCTTGTATCTAGTCTTACTCTGTATATCTTAGATGTTCTTTTGTAACTAGTTGTATCTATATTTTTGTGATCTTTTGTAACTTGTAATTATCTTGTAATGAATATCCCCCTAACTTAGTTGACCCCATTGCCCAATCTTAGGCACTAGTCTTAGTTGCCCTAGGAAAAGGTATGACTCTCATACTTAGATAGTTGCATCTTGCATTTGCTGATTGACATCATAGGCTATATTCCCCCTAACCTTTTAACGAATTAAAACCAACTCCTAGAACATTAAAACTCTTAATCTCATCTAGTAACTAGGGTCTACCCCCCTTGGCTTCCATAGGAGTTAGCCTAGATGGAAGAGGTTCATTCAAAGTGACAGCGTGGACTTTGAACCTAGGTATTGTGCCTCTGAGGACACACTAAGTGAGAAGGACTTAGCTCACGTTTACAAGTGTGTATAAGGACAGCAACAGGATCTACTGTCATGCTCCTACTCCTCACTATCCACACTATCTGTTGCCACCTCAATATAATGGATCTCTCCCTTGCCCGTGCACCTGTGGCCTGGGACCCAAGGGTCCTTGCAGGTCAAGCAGAGCTTCTTCCTCATAAGCTCTCACCTTGTCTCATCATCCAATGTCTCCTTTCCCTTCCACTCTCTCTGGAATGGCTTCCTGTCTCAGTCCCTCTGTGGTATGAAGGGTTTGGAAAAGGGTTTAGTCTTCGGCGCTGAGTCTACCAAATCTCGAGTGCGTAAGATGGCATCCTGCAAGGTGTGAGGCTTGTATGCCTTCACCCATCCTCTCAAGGGTTCTATGAGCTCCTCTGTGAATAACATAATCAACTTGGTCTCTAAGATATCTGTCACTACCACTGCTACCCGCTGAAACTCCGTGATGAATGCCTCTACTGTGCCAGTTTGTTTCAACTGGGCTAGATCCTTGAAATGAATCTCTCTGTGAACTCCCTGTAGGAAGTGACTTGACTGTAACCCAACGTCGCCAGTCCATGATGCCACCACTCGTGTGCCTCACCCTCCAAGTGTAGGGTAGCAAAATTGATGGCCTCTATCTCAGTCATCTGCTTGAGCTTGTAGTACGTGTCTAGATTTTGTACCCAAGCTTTGGCAGTGCATTTGGACGATCCGTCAAAAGAAGGTATGGTGAGTTTACCAACTTTCCGGATGAAATCCAGGTTATTCCCCTTCTTCTATTGTTGTCCTCCTCTCTGAGGCTCTCTGGGGCGGTTCCTGAGTCTGAGTCCACAGTATTCAACCAAGGTCATGTCCTAATGGAGGTCATGGCCCAATGTTGCATACTCCCTCCTGTACTCTGCAATGTTCTCTTCTTGAGTGGGCGGCCTCTGTGCTATCGGCTGTTGTGTTGCTGCTAGGGGTGCCTACTGGAAACTGGGGAACAATTGACTAGGAATCCTACTCGAAGAGGTGCATGTGCGAGTAGGTGACTGGGGTCTACTGCCTACCCCTGAGTTCCCCTACGCTCCATGTGGGGCTTGTGTGCCCGGGGTGCCCACTATAGCCAATCTATCAGCCATCTGCGCCAAGGACTGATTCATGGCCTGCTGATTGACTACCAGATTGTTGAGTACTTGCATGAAGGTTGCCTCCGGTTCCATGGGGGCCTTGCCATTGCCCTATGGTCTCTCATATTTGTCTCCCAATATCCTCTCTTCCTCACGCTCTGGCTCATGCGCTGCCCTTCTCTCTGCTTCCTTGTGTGCCTCTTCCTCTTCCTATGAACTGGGAGGAAAAGGGGGGAAATCTGTTCTAGGTCTCCTCTCCCCGCATCTGTTGTAAGTGATGTACTCGTCACCTACATGCTCACGGCCCTCTAGTTCACCTACTGAACTCATCCTCTTTAGTCACGGGCTGGCAAGACTAAATCTTTGATACCTTTGTAGTATCCCAGATTCGGCTAGTCTAGGAAATGCTTCTAATCTGCTATGACTATTGTCTGGACTCTAATCTGATACACTGGGGATTTTTGGATGCATTTAAGCNCGTCACCTACATGCTCACGGCCCTCTAGTTCACCTACTGAACTCATCCTCTTTAGTCACGGGCTGGAAAGACTAAATCTTTGATACCTTTGTAGTATCCCAGATTCGGCTAGTCTAGGAAATGCTTCTAATCTTCTATGACTATTGTCTGGACTCTAATCTGATACACTGGGGATTTTTGGATGCATTTAAGCTGCGGGTTTTAACATGCTTGGTGTTTTTCGCATGTGTGTAGATAAATAAGTGTTTACAACATATGAATAAGCATACAGATAGTAAATGACACAAAAGACTGTAAATCATTTATTATGATATTTCTGCGGGTTACAATGTCGTATGCGACTGAAAATAGAGAATCACTCGGCTAGACCAGATCTAAGCAGATCTTAGCCAGAATACAATAAAGAAGTAAACAAGAAAGATGATACCCGGACGATAGAAGACTGTTATGGGATAGGATGTGAGTTGGATGATCTGTTGTGTGCTATGGTAACTGCTGCAGAACTGGATTATGCGCCCTGGTGGCTACACACCTCATATATGTCTGGAAATTGTACCAAACAATGCACCTTGCCCTCTCACTCAGCCCTAGTGACTGACAGACTAACAATTGGCCCTCTGTTGATATGTCTGGACCCCGAATGGATCCCCCTGGGGAAATGCACCCCCTCTGCTGCTGGAAACTGTGCCCTAATGATACCTTTGTCAGAATTGGTTGATAAGGGTTTCAAACTGAGAACCCTAGGCTCCTTTGAAATGGGTCGGAATGATTTCCCTGGATCCGATCTGATGATCTCTCGGGAATCCCAAATGTGTCCCCAACTGTCGCACCCTCAATGGCTAATAAATGCGCCCAAGATGATTTCTCCGTCAGAATCTGACGAGAAATGAGGAAATAGAATTTTCCTACCCTCCTCTCAACTGGGTTGGAGGGGAATCACTGGATTCTCCCTAACTAGGATAAGTCGACTCAACTGATGCTCAATAGTTGCGCCCTCTACCTGGACAAGTGCGCCCTCACTGCTGCAACTAGATAACTATTGTTGAAGTATGATGGAAGATCTAGGTGATCTTTCCAGTGATTAGGGTGTGTCTCTCAAGACCGAAATCAACCTTTGGGTGTCTTCCTCCTGGAAACTACAAGCTCTCTCTTGAGATGAGTCTCTCTCCTCAACTGACAAGTCAAATTCTTCATAATGATGAATTAGGTCGCTTTACCCTTTTCTTATAGCTTCCCAAAACCCTAATTCACTATTGACCTATTTTTAGCTCATATGTTCTATTTTTAGCTCACTTTGGCTTAAAAGCGCTTTTAGTCACTTTTAACTCAATGTCACTTTCGAATTATAACACCCTCGACTGAAGTGACCTCTAGTAACCATGTTTACTCCTGTATGGCCATGGCTATAGCCTAACGGGGTTGTTTAGACTATTAAGCCTCCTCTCCAGAGCTCCTCTTCGGAAAGAGACATTACAAGAGTTGTGCAGATAAAGGCAGATCTCACAGAGAGTTTAAAGTGGGTAACCACATGTTTTTGAAGGTGGAGCCAGAGGGCGATTTTCGAGTGCGACCAGTTTGCATATTGGATCAGAAAATCAAGCAGCTCCAGAATCGATCCATGGAGTTGGTAAAGGTCCAATGGACCTGGTACGGTCCTGAGGATGCAACCTGGGAGTGCAAGGATGTTATGTGAGTAGAGTATCATCATCTTTTTGAAGATTTTTAAAATTTTTGTATGTACATGTGTATATGATGCACTGAGGACAATGCATAAATAAGGGGGAGGGGAATGTAATGTCCCTAATCCAGACCCTTTGTAATTGTACATATAGATTGGTGAACAGTTAGCACTAAGTTTTGGTGTTGCACGCACCAGAGTAGTGCGCGGAGAATTGCTATCAAAGACAAGGTGCGCACATTTCATAGTTTTGCGTGCACCTGGGTAAGTGTGCATGTTTTACAGTGTTGCATGCACTTGGGTAACTGCATGGGAATGACCTGGGATTGTGCACCAAGATGAGTTATATATATGTATATATATAACTGTATATGTATTGAGGCCGGAGAGCCTATGTGATTATGAGGATGGTGAACTGAGACGCAAATAGGCCAGTGCGCCTATCCATGTAAATATAATCTCAGTTATTAATATAATATTACATCGCTACGCGCAAACAGAATCGAATGAAAAGAGATGGGGGGCTAACTCCATCGAAAAGGTAAAATGGGGCGAGATTTAAGTCTTAGGGAATATTTTATAATGTTTCTGGAAAAGTGTAAAGTTCCTGAGGGTAGGGAATGAGTCACCAAGTGGATTAAGCTACTTCTGAAGGTGACAAGCATCAAGATTAAGGCATGTAACATATATTGATGGCCTTAGTGTATTTTTGGAAGAGAACTCATTTCTGGAAGGGAACTCATTGGGAGAATTMTTTCTGGTGAGGAATTCATTCGGGGAATTTCATTATGAGGATTATTCATGTTGCAAAATCTCMTGAGTAGAAGGGGGTCAAATAGTATGGAAAATACAATTATTACCTTATCTGCACAGAGAATCTTGTAATGGGTTTATGTACTGTAATCCTAGTCTTTCTGTCGAAGAGGCGGGTTGTCAAGCCCGTGAGCAGTCTCTTTGGGTGAGATATTTGTTGTTGAAGAGGCGGGTGGTCAGGCCCTATGCAGTCTCTCTGGGTAGGAKATTTGTTGGGAATTGTTCCCTAGTGCATCGGGCATTAGATGCAGGGCTTAGATATTTCCTGTCCGGGATGTTTCTAGTAACCCTGGAAGGGAAGTGGGGAAGCCGAAGGACTGTTGAATAGAGAAGGGGCACACTTCCTTGGGTGTGGCAAGTGCATGGGGAAGGAGAGACTGTAGGCTAGTTGCATTAGTGGACACATTGGACTGAGCAATCCTGTTGAGTATCAAACCTTAGCCTGTCACTAGGAACCCTTTTGCCCTGGTGGAGTTAAGCCCCAACTCGGGGGTGACCTGTTGCTGAAATATTATGAGCGACAGAGTCTATGGTTGGGAGGAATGTCTGAGTTATGCACGCAGTAGATGATTTTCATAAAAGATAAGTGTCTTATGTGCTTGTCTCATTTTTTGTGTGCATATTTATCTATGTTTGATATGGTTTAATTCTTGTATGTTGTCGCATATAAGTAATTGTTTTTATTTTGTCTAATGTTGCTTGCTCATGTAAATATGGTGCTTAGAACCTGTATTTGTAGTTGTGCATGAATATGAAAAATGTTGATAGTTTTCCTGTAAGCGAACCTTATGACTTTGGTATGAGCTTTTGGGGAATGTTTGAATGGTCGTGTGTGCAAAGAATACTCTATGTGCACTAGAGGCTAGATTTACTTGTGCGCACTGGGAAGCAGTCTACGATGTTGCGTGCACAAGGAGAATAGATTTGGTGTGTGACGCCAGGATGGTTGCGTGCACAGTCGTGTTGCGGGATCAGTACACTAGTGCGCAGTTGTTTGAGTCACTTCAATTGCTTAAAGTTGTGTTAAAAGGAGAAAGTTTCTTCCATTGTTATAAGTTGTGTGGTGCGACTCAAGCTTGGGTTGAGCGCGTTACTTAAAGTGATATTGCACGAACTTGTGTTTAGAGTAGAATCGGTGCAGTGTATTTTGGAACAACATTGTTCAGTAGTATGCTAGATGATATTACAGATTAGTATCAAAGAAATTTCAGAGTGTTTTTGGAGTAGCATGGTCCAGCCTAGGTGGCTGGGGATGTTACAATGTCAAAAGAATGTCTATGAAAATGCAAATTTATTTTGCATTTTTCGGTGGTAATAAGTTTGTTAGAATAGAGGAGCATGTCTCTACTCTAGGAAACAGAATGGATCAATTGGCTAACACGTTCTCCAATTTCATGGTAGTCATGTTGGACAAGAAGGGGGGAGAACCCTAACAAGAAGAGGAGCAAAAGCCTTGAAAGAAAGGAAACCCATAAAGGGGAAACTTCCAAGGAACACACTATAGTAGAGTCTCCAATTGGTTCAAACTTGAACCCATTTGACATCTATCCCTATGACGAACAAGTGGATGAAGAAAAATTAAACAATTGGCTTAGACAACCGGAGGTTTATTTAAGCGTTTGTGGGTATAATGATAGCAGCAGATCTCATTTTCCCATTTAAAAATGTCCAACCACGACCTGGTGTGGTGGGATAGTTATGTTCTGTCTCACGGGAAGTAGCTAGTACAATAATTGTATCATTTAAAACAACTTATCAAAGCCCAATTCTACTATATCGTGTAAGAAAGAGAGCAGACTGCAATTGCCTTCCATGTTCCCACTATCTTGTATTGAATCATCTGATGGGTGAGAGGTTGGAAGTGGGATTGTCAAGGACATTTCTTCATTGTTTCCATCAAGGTTGTCGATGATCTTTTCTGAAGAGATGGGTTCTTCGAGAGGCGGGTGGGGATGTGAATTATTTGGATATTCAACAACTTCAAACTCAATTTCCCCTTGATCAATCGATGACTCATTTATGGGCTCATCCGGAATTTCAAGGTAAAATTCCCTTTCTTTTTCACTGTGAAGCTCTAGTTCTATAAGATCTGAGTATCCGATGTAATTACTTGTACTAGCAAGGTGAGATTCCAAGACTCTCAACTGATTTACACCAATGAATTCTGTGGTTTTAATATCCTCTATCAATTTATTGTCGGGAGCTGATGAAGCATCTAGCCAAAGACAATCTTCCTGTTCATCCCCCCTTCTCTCTAAAAAGGCATGTATCAAATCCTGTATGGTCTTGAACTCACAATCATCTGAATCATGAAACCAATCATAAGCATCTTCCTCAACAAGAGTCAAGGAAAACAATTTCATTAGAACATCCTCATGAATATGTGGACCACACCATTTACTAATACACTGCCAAAAGGCTTTGATGCAAGAGTTAGCATCATCATTATTACAAAAATCAGGCAAGTTTTCAATAGTTGCTTCAGGAAGTTCATGAGGATAACCAACTATTCTTGAAAAAACAATAGGATGAAAAAAATCCTCCAAAAGTAGACTCATGAGAAACAGAAAAAGAAAAAGAAAAAAAAATTACAGGAAAGGACTGGGACCACAAAAATTATTAAAGATTAGTAGTTGTAGGATTATTATGTGCAAACAAGAGATGTATATCAAAGATTGCTTCTTCTCCAAGACTTTCAAGGAGCTTACAAGGAGCTAGTCTATTTATTCTCCTCGTATACACCCTTTCAGGTTCAGGAAAACAATTAACCCACCCTTGCGGGTTGCTCCTGGTAGGATGTCTCAAGGAATGATTAAGTGGAGTTGCCACTTGGAGACTAAGCAATGTCAAATAACACAACTCAAGTTTTAAAAATTAAGGGAAAAGTTTGTTACTTAGTTATTTTGTTTTTAATGAATTAATTAGATTTTTTCGATTAACCAAGGATAAGAGACTTATCCCCGGCAATGGTGCCAAAGATGTTATCGTCCTTATACACACCTACAAACATGGAGAATTCCATTGGACCCATTGCGAGCCTCTTTTTTGTTGTTGCACTCCCACACCCAATTGGGTAATTGCTAGATGGTTTCCTCAAGAATGGAAGAGGATCCTCATTCTTGGGTCTCCTAGATGTTGTTGCCACAATCCCTATGCCAACATGTGCCTCTCTTTCCAATTCGCTTCATTTGGATTCATTCACTCCTTGACATGGTCCAAGTCCACAAGTTGTGCCCAACAAATGGCCCTTTACTCCGAAGTAGGTTCTCATAAATTGATTCTTGAAAAAATTACATGTCCAAAGAATATTACCTCCTCCTGTTAACTTGGACTCAGACCCTTGATGTCTTGTGACATACTTCCATAATGGATACTTTGAATCTTGAGCTTGTTGTCTTGCTAAAAGAGTGTTTTTTCCAGCACTTGAAATTGTTGTTGTTTCCCGCCCCACTTCCAACAAATGGAACATTAGCTGACCCTGTTGAAAATGAAGGAGAGGGGACAACATTAGTGGGAAAATCTCTCCCTTTCTTTTTCCCTCTTCCAACTTCCATTGATGATTGAGCCACGGTTGCTCTGTTGTAGCACACTTCTTGCCCTTGGACTACTGATGTAGGAAAAAACTTGAAGAATGGTGGACAAATCCACTTGCTTGGCACCAAATCACTTCTCACACTCCACTAAAGCCCTTTGCTACACTCCAAAATGCTTGTTTCTCCAACCTGTGACACAAATGATCCAAAAACAAAGTGAAAATCACTTTTAAAAGCCGCAGGACATCCTTTTCATTGGACATGTGTCCGGTTTTCGTGACATAGTTTTTGGAAGTGTCGGACATGAAATTGCATCGTGTCCCGTGAACAAGACACGATGCAACTTAGTGATCGACATGAATTGGGATGAATTGTGTTCGACACGCGACACGGAGGGGGTTTAGGATGTGTTAGGTGACTTAGGTAAAAATTAAGAGTCACAAAGTTCTTTTTTTCCAGCGCTTGTGTCACCTACCCATCAAGGTATTTTTCTTAACTCTTCTCTGGTCATCTTC
>JZKD02S1867288.1:61552-76665 GCA_000966675.3 Picea glauca
TCTCTGTGTTTCTCATATATGTGACTGATGTTGAATGTGCCATTGTTTATTTCCCTGCATTATTGTGATCATCATTTAGTGTCTCAACAATGAGTTTAAAAGAAGCATAATTGTTTAAGCACGGTAACAACTGATTCACCCCCCCCCTCTCAGTTGTCCAACACCCTGCTCATTGATAAATAGTAAAACAATTTGTAGACAACAATATTCAGGGCTGACTAGCAGGATCTTATTGTAGACAACAATATCCAGGGCTGACTAGAAGGATCTTATTGTAGACAACAATATTCAGGGCTAAATCACATCATTCAGACACTTGTTTTTCAGAGGTGTTGATCTATCTTTGATAGTCTGTGTAGACTTGTCTGTTTGTGAATTAATTTTCATGACTGAAAAAGGCTATTGTGCAGAGTCGAGTGGGCAACAATCTATGGCAAGCTGATCCAAATTTTAGAGTTTAGTTTTGGTTTTCTGTTAGAGGTCATTTTGTATGTTCCATCGAGGATTTCTAAGTTTGACTTTGGTCCAAAATTTTTGTATGAGATTTTGTAAAGAAAATGACTCTTTGGTGAACTTGAATGAAATAAAGGATTGCTTTATGTCTCATCTGTCTTGATATGTTCATAAAATTACATAAAAAGTGAATTTCTAGCAAGCTTTTTGTTGATGAAAGACTAGCCTAAGCACCTGTAATTAATACTTGTGAGTTAGGATGTTATTTTTGTTGGCTATAAACATAGGGTGATATTCCTGTCTATTTTGATTTAGCCAAGCTGAATATGAAAATTATTGAGTAAGATCATTTCATATCTTTTCCTCAACAGACACCTGCTTTTCACATAAATTGTAAAGTTCACAAACATACTTTCTTGGAACATTGAGGTTTTATGTTTTTCTGGTTGTGGTATTTTGTCAAACAATTTGTGTATTTGTCTTCTCAAGTGCGCTAGAAAGGTTTTATTGAGTTTTGCAGCACATAAATGATAGGAGCATAACAATAATGGATACACAATAAGATGCAATAATAAGTAACACAAGAAATAGCCACAAATACCTCATATCTAAGTTTTATTTATCATAATAATTGACCTCATACAAAATGGAGCAGATCTGGAATACACATAGAAGAATGATGCATGCATGTGGCTGATAGTGCCTCCAAAATACAATGGAATGATGAAGGAAGGAACCCCCAATAGTCCTCCAAGTTGAATACAAGTGATCTTTGAAATCCAATCTTTACTTTGGCTACTAATGCTATATTTTCTTTTCAAAGTGCGCCCTCACTAGCTGTAGGTGACCAAGATTTCAGCCTCCTTGAAGATGGCCTCCAAACCCTCTAAGACTTATGCCAAACTTTAGATCAGGGATGTATATAGAATATGGAACAAGTACAAGGTTAATCTCTCAAATATAACCCTCCAAACTCAAGAAACCCAATGCACAATGCGCCCTCCTAAAGAGAAACACGCCCTCTTGAGTGATAGGATGAATGGGCTAAAGAATCCCCTCAAACAATGATGCATAAAGGCATTGGGGTGATGAAAATCAATCCTAGAACAAAATGTACTAAAGATATAGCCTCTCCAAGGCAAATCGAACTTGTCTTCCTCAACTGGTGCGCCCAATCTGTTGGAAACCCTCACTGGTGCGCCCCCATTGCCAAACTAATGGTTGAAGTAACTATGATCTGATGTAGAATGGTGAGGGAGGAATCTTTCACCTCCTTGCCCAAGCTTGGATCAGGAAAGGTAGAATCTTTCACCACTGAGCTGATCTCTAGGGTTTGTACAGTAAAAAACCTCAAAACCCACAAGTATCATGGGCTCTCTAGCATGAAGCCAGACATCAAAATGATAAACAACACAATGAAAGAATAGAGGCCCCTATCTCTCTTTTATCTCTCGTTTTCACCTTTTCTCTCCAAGTCACTTTTACTGTATTTTTATTATTCCTTAATTAAATCACTTTATTAATTAATTAGCCTTTTTGCCTCCAAAAAGTGATTTGTTCTTCCCTATGGCTTCTCTAGCCACTGAAAGTCACTTCTCACCATCTAATCATGTATTGATCTTCCTACCGATTCCGATGAGCTATTACACTAAGAGGTTTCTCCAATTATTACTCCAAAAATGACCTTCTTAGTGAAATTAATTAAAATATGACCCATCATAACTCAAAATTATAGAAATCATCGTAATGTAATGAAACCATAGCCAAGTTATGCAAAATGGATCATGATGATGAAATATGATGAACGCTGCAAGTCGGGCCCAATAAAACCTCGCAATAACTCCTGAACTCGATGTCACCCCCACTTGGCTACTCTAGTAGGCATAACACTCTGTAATATAATAATGTCTGAAAATGGGGACACTACAATCCTCCCTGCTAGAATATTACTTGTCCTCAAGCAATAACTGAATCAATCTGTATATGATACCAGGATCTCCATTTGTGTGACCTGTAGTAATCTCCCCTCAAGGCATGGCCCCTCCAAGTGCTCACCATACATGATACCCAAATGCTCCTAATAAGTAGAATGATCGTATGCACCTGATCCCCGGTCAACTCCCCAAGTAACCACTCTACTCAGACATCGACCCCATCAAACTCTAGAATACCAAGCACTCCAATCCCTGGATCCCATATCAAGATGCGAACTATAGTGCCATGTGAAGTATAGTCCTGTAAGATGCCAACACCATGAAAGTCCTGAAGACCTCCAACCAATGGAAAAAGTAAATACAATATCCATCCATCAATGAGTCTCTCACCTAAACCCATCTTCCGACTATCATCTCTATTGAATGTACACCCCCTGCTAACCAGGAAGATGATCTGTTGATATATCTGATCCTCAACCAAGGATATCCATCCCACCACAAAGCATACTCATCTTGCCTTCCTCTCAAATTCCCTCAACAATGGTAGGAATAAATCATGCAAGTGTTTAAAACCCTCACGCTCTCTAGAAGAGCACCAAATCTTGCATCATATAACTCTGAAGGTGTCATATCAAGTATCTTTGTGCTCATAAACTTGTAAACCTCCAGCTGAAGTATGCTAATAGTCATGTTGTCCTATCCATAATCACTAAAATCAACCTCCTTGCCAATCTACACTGATTCCTGTGAAGTTCCATGCTCCCGCAATATCCCTGTGATGCCAAACCTACTATATATATCTAGCGCCCCAAGGTCGAGAGAAGCTAGCATACTCTCCCAACTCAACACTAAAATAAGGGTGGCTATGGATTCATGCCCTAACTCATGATGCTGACATACCAAACATGCCCCTATGTGTCTCATGACATCATCATCGAGATTCCCCAAGGAGAATCTCTCTTTGTCTCGCTGACAAATCTTGAAATGACCAAGTTGTCCAACCATAGGTACACCATATATAGTCCTCAATATCCCTAACAATGTCTGTTGCGACCATACCTCCTGCCAACTAACCTCATAGACCTCATCAGAAGCATCTATCCATCTCTGCTCCCAGCCCTCATCTTGCTGAGACTCTGAATCTGTACCCATCTCTGGAACATACTCTATCCCACGGCTGAGGATGCTTTCCATCACACCCCAAGCCTCATATGATTGTCTCGGATGAACCACCCATGTTTTGTTGTATATAATAAAGTCACTCCCGTTAGGTGGTCTCTGCCTACCAACTCTCCATGTCTACTACCACTGTCTATCCCCCTTATGTTGTTGTCTATGATGAAATTATCAAGGAAGGATAATAGAAATAAATACAACTATATGTAGGAATGGAAAGTATCATAGACATTGGTCAATCCCAAGGACTTGACCAAAATATCATCCACTGCCACACATGGTGAATAATCACATGTACTCATCACTAAACTCCAACCATCGGGTATAATAGTAGGTAAATCCAAAAACTGTTGGTCAATCACTCTCCCTCCATCATCACTCCTATAGTTGCTACCATTGTGAAGGTGATCTCCCAGAACTATGTACTGCTGCAAGGGAGAGGAATCTCCATACTCCACTAAATATGTCTCCTCCCTGCAATCCAATGCATCCCCCTGAATCTCATTGTACACCTCTGCATGGTCCTGTGAACTATCTCTCATCATCATATACCCCTGTATAGTCATGCAAGCTCCTATATCCTCTTGCCTCATCACATATCCAAGGTGTATTATTAGATAAACCTCTACGTGGATGTCATCCAATCTTGGAACACAAAGGGAAGTGTCCTCGTAGCTGCGCCTGGCTCTGGAATCCCCATGTGTATGTGTATGACCAACTGTCTCAGAACTATCCATGAATAGTGGTCCATGTGACACTTGGGCATCCTCCATCGTCTCTTGGTAATATCCCTCACACACCTCCATCATCTGACGCTCCTCTAATATGGACCTTGATTCCTAAAGGGTTATTTGTGTGCCTTCCAATAATCCTCGTGTGCTTGCCAACTCATGAGTGATTCGGTCCACCTCAATCTCCTTATCCCTCAGTGCTCTGTGATACATCTTTCCAACCTCCAATAGGTGATCTCTATCCATCAATAACTGTTGGTAGTCGGCCCTCATCACAATCAATATCTCCCTAAGTGTATGGAATTCATCAATGGAAAGTCCCCCATCTGAACTATCATGTTCCATCAAGACCCTCCAACAATATCCTGCCACCAATGCGTGGATATCATCAATGCCTCTAGTAGCTGCCATGATCATGTCCTCACCGAATCTCAATTGTCCTGTCAAGTATCGTGACTCCTAGTCACAATCCTACTGAGGTGCTACCTCATGCCTCTCACTGCTAGTGTCAAAAATGGAATCCCCAACAACACACTCCTCAAAAGATAAGGCAATGAACTTCTCGCTGTCCACTTTGCTACTGAGTCCTCCTGTATGCCATTGCACACCATCATCAACTGCTACCCCCATGTGAATCACATTGTATCATGTATGAGCAACTATATCCTCCTGTGCTCTCACTCTGCTAATGTCATATGCACCTAGATCCCATACATATGTGTCTAGACATGAGATATGGTCATCCCGACCAATAAGGAGTGCATCCTCATCACTGTAGACTGGTCCTGTAAGTGAGTATCCCAACAAGTTGTCGGTCTCCATAATATGATCTAATAATAGACTCCCCAAAAGAGGTGACTCGCCCTCCTCATACTCATAGGTATGCATATAATCAACTGGCTCCAAGCCATGCCTCTCCTCCTAGGTTTGTAGATCCATATGTCCCTTTTGTTCAAATACTACACAAGGATCCTCTACCACCTCCGGAATGTCACTGATATCCTCCTATTTAATATCTAACATAAATTTCCGAGAAGGTAAGGAGTGTGTCACTCTCATCTCCATGGGAAGAACAATATCCCCTATGCATGACCTCATACCAGGTGCTAAAAGATATGAATCCCCACAAGTGTCACCGCTATGTTGAAGTGTTGAGTCCTCAACACTCTCTGATAGGGAAGCTAAGGAACACGAGCTATCATCCTGTCCATCCAACTTTCCATCAGATGCACAAGAGTCACTAGCCTCATCCTCACTGTCGTAGTGCATCTCAACAGTGTGCACCTTCTCTTTACCCCTGCATCTGTGATCTCGCTCCCAAGGCTCTTTGCAACTGCAACAAATTTCCCTGCTCCTAATGGGTCTAGGCTCAATTCATGCTTCCTTCCATCTACTAGCTGGTAGTGATTTATCTACCTCCTCACCTTCTTTGGCTATGATTTCCTCTGATATGATGCTCCAATAATGGATTTCTTCCATCTTTTTGGCCCAATGTGTAACCTCATCTTTTCTCCACCTAGGATTCTTGATGGATACAAACTGTTGGAATGTTACTTGAGCCCCGAATGTCTCACTAAGGGCATAATATTCCTTATTGCAATATATGATCTCCTTTGCAAAATCCACAAACTCCATCTCTCTTCTAGATGATTAATCTATATCACAGGCTTGCGAAGGAAATTCGCTTTGATACCACCGTAAAGTTCCCAAACAAATTTTCTTGGAACATTGAGGTTTTATGTTTTTCTGGTTGTGGTATTTTGTCAAACAGTTTGTGTATTTGTCTTCTCAAGTGCGCTAGGAAGGTTTTATTGAGTTTTGCAACTCTTAAATGATAGGAGAATAACAATAATGGATACACAATAAGATGCAATAAGAAGTAACATAAGAAATAGCCACAAATACCTCATATCTGAGTTTTATTTATCATAATAGCTGACTTCATACAAAATGGAGCTGATTTGGAATATACATAGAAGAATGATGCATGTGGCTGATAGTGCCTCCAAAATACAATGGAATGATGAAGGAAGGAACCCCCAATAGTCCTCCAAGTTGAATACAAGTGATCTTTGAAATCCAATCTTTACTGTGGTTGCTCATGATATATTTTCTCTGCAAAGTGCGCCCTCACTAGTTGTAAGTGACGAAGATTTTGGCCTCCTTGAAGATAGACTCCAAACTCTCTGAGAGTGATGCCAAACTGTAGACCGAGGATGTATATATCATATGGAACAAGTACAAGGTTAATCTCTCAGATCTAACCCTCCAAACTCAAGAAACCCAATGCACAATGCGCCCTCCTGAAGAGAAACATGCCCTCCTGAGTGATAAGATGAATTGGTTGAATAATCCCCTAAAAAAATGACACAAAAAGGCATTGGGGTGATGAAAATCAATACTAGAACAAGATCTATTGAAGATCTAGCCTCTCCAAAGAAAATCGAACTTGTCTTCCTCAACTAGTGCGCTCAACCTGCTGGAAACCCTCACTGGTGCGCCCCCCTTGCCAAACTAATGGTTGAAGTCACTATGATCTGATGTATAACGGTGAGGGAGGAATATTTCACCTCTTTGTCGAAGCTTGGATTAGGAAAGGTGGAATCTTTTACCACCGTGCTGATCTCTAGGTTTTGTTCAGTCAAAACCCTCAAAACCCCCAAGTATCATACTCTTTAGCAAGAAGCCAGACATCAAAATGATAAACAACATAATGAGAGAATAGAGGCTCCTATCTCTCTTTTATCTTCCCTATTCACCTTTTCTCTCCATGTGACTTTTATTTTTTATTTTTTATTATTCCTTAATTAATTCAGTTTATTAATTAATTAGCCTTTTTTCCTCTAAAAGGTGATTTATTCATCCCTACGGCTTCTCTGGCCACTGAAAGTCACTTTTCATCATATAATCTTGTAGTTCTCTTCCTCCCGATTCCGATGAACTATTACACTAAGAGGTTTCTCCAAGTATTGTGCCCAAAATGACCTTCTTAGTGAAATTAATTAAAATATGACCCATAATAACTCAAAATTACAGAAATCGTCGGAATGCAACGAAACCAAAGCCAAGCTGTGCAAAATGGATCGTGATGATGAAATATTATGAATGATGCAAGTCAAGCCCAATAAAACCTCCCAATAAGTCTTGAACACGATGTCACCCCCATCTGGCTACTCTAGTAGGCATAACACTCTGTAATATAATAATGTTCAAAAATGGGGACATTACATAAACTAAACATAGAACTGAATAATCCCAAAACATCATTTTTACATGTTTGAAAAACATCATGAACGAACCATATTTAGGAGACTCATGTTCATTATTTTAGCTACACCATTATGTTGAGAACTGTATGGAACTGTGGTTTGATGTTTGATCCCATGTTGGCGAAGATAGTTTTCAAATTTATCAGATGTATATTCTATTCCATTATCACTACAAAGAGAGTCAATACTATACTAAGCTTCATTTTGGATCCATACATGAAATTTTTTAAAAGTTTCAAAAGCTTGTGATTTATCTTTCAACAAGTACACCCAACACATCGTGGTGTAATCATCAATAAAATACATGATATATGTATTGTCATTAGCAGATGGAATAGGAATGGGGCCACACAAATTAGAATGTATCAGTCTAATTTTTCTATATGCTCTAGAAGTAGAATCATGAAATGGTTGTCTGCTATGTTTTCCAAGGATACAAGCATCATATTGCTTCAAATTCCTAGGAATAGTATGAAAACTAGAAACACCATTTTTTTCAACAAATGAAGGCTGTCATAATTAATGTGACCAAATATATCATGCCACAAGAGATTAGATGACATTGCACCTTCATTGTGATGAGAGAGGTATGCAATTTTTTTTGCATGAGCAGATGTCCCTTTCAACTTCAACATACTTCCATCTTCCACCCCGATCATGACAACCATGTTGTTGGAAGTCTTCCTTATTTCAACTTTGCCACTAAAGATATGAATAGAGTGGCCTTGTTGTCGAATTTGCACAAGAAATAGCAATTTCCTTCATAGCTTAGGGAGATAAAGAACATCATCTAGAAGGAAATACAAGAGTCTAGGCAATTTAAGCCTAATGGTGTCAATTCTTGAAGGTTTGAGACTTGATTTATCTGCAAAATAAACTATCCCATCTACATTGTCATTGAAATATTCAAAGAACTCTCTTCAGAAGGTCACGTGGCATGTTGCACCTATGTCAAGAAACCATGCATCTCTCCAAGAAGAAAATGAAGTGTTAAACAAATATTCAATTACTCCTATATTGCAATGGGAAACAATATAATGAGCAGATTCAGATGCTTTACCTTTTGCCAGACCTTATGTTTTACCTTTGTCTTCTTTCTGATTTTGTTTTTCTTTGATCTTCTCCCATGGGATTTTGCATGTATTTGCTTCACGCGACCCATTATATCCGCAACGGTCATAATGAATATTAGATCTCTCACCTTGGTTTTGTCTACCCCCCTTGCCTCTGGAATTATTTCTTCTACATCCTCTTTTATTTCCTTCTCCTCTAGAAGAATCATGTGATTGATTCTTCCCTTTATGAGCAAGGCACACAGTCTCACCAGTGGGATGAGTTGAATTCTTTCTAAAGGCTTTCTCATTTTCTACAACTTTCTCCACCAAAGTGTCAAATGTGATGGATTTCATTTGACCACTAGCTTGCAGGGATTCAAGGTAGTGAGAATATGTAGGGTAGAGGGACTTATTGAAGGTTGTGAGAGGAATGTCTATCTTTACTCCAACTGCATCAATGCCATGCATTATAGCTTTGATGTCATAAGCTAAAGCCATGGGATCATCATTCTTCAACTCTAGGTTGAAGAGCTTCACCAAAAATTGTATGAGTTCCAATTTTGAGTGAGAGTCATACAAATCCTTCAATTTCTTTAAAGCACCATAAGAGTCATTAATGGAAACAATATGGTGGCTCACCTCTTTTCTCAACATTGTAGCAATCACAACATATGGTTTCTTTTCTTTGTTATTACATATGGCACACTCCTTATTTGATGTAGGTATGGTCGATCTACTACTCTTCTGCGATGCTTCTGATTCATCTTCTCCTTCACTGACAACTTTTCCTTCACAAATACCATCCCACAAGTCATTAAAGATCAAAGTGTGTTTGATCTTTCTATACCATTTTGGGTATTTTTTTTTGCCAATCAGTACCACACTAACGATGGAGATGAGATAACGCATCTCCCAACAAAACTCTTAATCTACCCAAGAAGTTAGATATTTCAAAGCAAAAACAATGCATAATGAGACTACAACACAAGCTACCTCGCAAATCAACTTTTTATTTGAAGAAAAAAAAGAACAATAGGTTTTCTTGCTAGGTCAATCTTCTATGTCCAATACTTCAAGAACTCTCCTCTTTGGCTTTGGACATGATTATGCACCACAAANCACCTCCATCATCTGACGCTCCTCTAATATGGACCTTGATTCCTAAAGGGTTATTTGTGTGCCTTCCAATAATCCTCGTGTGCTCGCCAACTCATGAGTGATTCGGTCCACCTCAATCTCCTTATCCCTCAGTGCCCTGTGATACATCTTTCCAACCTCCAATAGGTGATCTCTATCCATCAATAACTGTTGGTAGTCGGCCCTCATCACAATCAATCTCTCCCTAAGTGTATGGAATTCATCAATGAAAAGTCCCCCATCTGAACTATCATGTTCCATCAAGACCCTCCAACAATATCCTGCCACCAATGCGTGGATATCATCAATGCATCTAGTGGCTGCCATGATCATGTCCTCACCGACTCTCAATTGTCCTGTCAAGTATCGTGACTCCTAGTCACAATCCTAATGAGGTGCTACCTCATGCCTCTCACTGCTAGTGTCAAAAATGGAATCCCCAACAACACACTCCTCAAATGATAAGGCAATGAACTTCTCGCTGTCCACTTTGCTACTGAGTCCTCCTGTATGCCATTGCACACCATCATCAACTGCTACCCCCATGTGAATCACATTGTATCATGTATGAGCAACTATATCCTCCTGTGCTCTCACTCTGCTAATGTCATATGCACCTAGATCCCATACATATGTGTCTAGACATGAGATATGGTCATCCCGACCAATAAGGAGTGCATCCTCATCACTGTAGACTGGTCCTGTAAGTGAGTATCCCAACAAGTTGTCGGTCTCCATAATATGATCTAATAATAGACTCCCCAAAAGAGGTGACTCGCCCTCCTCATACTCATAGGTATGCATATAATCAACTGGCTCCAAGCCATGCCTCTCCTCCTAGGTTTGTAGATCCATATGTCCCTTTTGTTCAAATACTACACAAGGATCCTCTACCACCTCCGGAATGTCACTGATATCCTCCTATTTAATATCTAACATAAATTTCCGAGAAGGTAAGGAGTGTGTCACTCTCATCTCCATGGGAAGAACAATATCCCCTATGCATGACCTCATACCAGGTGCTAAAAGATATGAATCCCCACAAGTGTCACCGCTATGTTGAAGTGTTGAGTCCTCAACACTCTCTGATAGGGAAGCTAAGGAACACGAGCTATCATCCTGTCCATCCAACTTTCCATCAGATGCACAAGAGTCACTAGCCTCATCCTCACTGTCGTAGTGCATCTCAACAGTGTGCACCTTCTCTTTACCCCTGCATCTGTGATCTCGCTCCCAAGGCTCTTTGCAACTGCAACAAATTTCCCTGCTCCTAATGGGTCTAGGCTCAATTCATGCTTCCTTCCATCTACTAGCTGGTAGTGATTTATCTACCTCCTCACCTTCTTTGGCTATGATTTCCTCTGATATGATGCTCCAATAATGGATTTCTTCCATCTTTTTGGCCCAATGTGTAACCTCATCTTTTCTCCACCTAGGATTCTTGATGGATACAAACTGTTGGAATGTTACTTGAGCCCCGAATGTCTCACTAAGGGCATAATATTCCTTATTGCAATATATGATCTCCTTTGCAAAATCCACAAACTCCATCTCTCTTCTAGATGATTAATCTATATCACAGGCTTGCGAAGGAAATTCGCTTTGATACCACCGTAAAGTTCCCAAACAAATTTTCTTGGAACATTGAGGTTTTATGTTTTTCTGGTTGTGGTATTTTGTCAAACAGTTTGTGTATTTGTCTTCTCAAGTGCGCTAGGAAGGTTTTATTGAGTTTTGCAACTCTTAAATGATAGGAGAATAACAATAATGGATACACAATAAGATGCAATAAGAAGTAACATAAGAAATAGCCACAAATACCTCATATCTGAGTTTTATTTATCATAATAGCTGACTTCATACAAAATGGAGCTGATTTGGAATATACATAGAAGAATGATGCATGTGGCTGATAGTGCCTCCAAAATACAATGGAATGATGAAGGAAGGAACCCCCAATAGTCCTCCAAGTTGAATACAAGTGATCTTTGAAATCCAATCTTTACTGTGGTTGCTCATGATATATTTTCTCTGCAAAGTGCGCCCTCACTAGTTGTAAGTGACGAAGATTTTGGCCTCCTTGAAGATAGACTCCAAACTCTCTGAGAGTGATGCCAAACTGTAGACCGAGGATGTATATATCATATGGAACAAGTACAAGGTTAATCTCTCAGATCTAACCCTCCAAACTCAAGAAACCCAATGCACAATGCGCCCTCCTGAAGAGAAACATGCCCTCCTGAGTGATAAGATGAATTGGTTGAATAATCCCCTAAAAAAATGACACAAAAAGGCATTGGGGTGATGAAAATCAATACTAGAACAAGATCTATTGAAGATCTAGCCTCTCCAAAGAAAATCGAACTTGTCTTCCTCAACTAGTGCGCTCAACCTGCTGGAAACCCTCACTGGTGCGCCCCCCTTGCCAAACTAATGGTTGAAGTCACTATGATCTGATGTATAACGGTGAGGGAGGAATATTTCACCTCTTTGTCGAAGCTTGGATTAGGAAAGGTGGAATCTTTTACCACCGTGCTGATCTCTAGGTTTTGTTCAGTCAAAACCCTCAAAACCCCCAAGTATCATACTCTTTAGCAAGAAGCCAGACATCAAAATGATAAACAACATAATGAGAGAATAGAGGCTCCTATCTCTCTTTTATCTTCCCTATTCACCTTTTCTCTCCATGTGACTTTTATTTTTTATTTTTTATTATTCCTTAATTAATTCAGTTTATTAATTAATTAGCCTTTTTTCCTCTAAAAGGTGATTTATTCATCCCTACGGCTTCTCTGGCCACTGAAAGTCACTTTTCATCATATAATCTTGTAGTTCTCTTCCTCCCGATTCCGATGAACTATTACACTAAGAGGTTTCTCCAAGTATTGTGCCCAAAATGACCTTCTTAGTGAAATTAATTAAAATATGACCCATAATAACTCAAAATTACAGAAATCGTCGGAATGCAACGAAACCAAAGCCAAGCTGTGCAAAATGGATCGTGATGATGAAATATTATGAATGATGCAAGTCAAGCCCAATAAAACCTCCCAATAAGTCTTGAACACGATGTCACCCCCATCTGGCTACTCTAGTAGGCATAACACTCTGTAATATAATAATGTTCAAAAATGGGGACATTACATAAACTAAACATAGAACTGAATAATCCCAAAACATCATTTTTACATGTTTGAAAAACATCATGAACGAACCATATTTAGGAGACTCATGTTCATTATTTTAGCTACACCATTATGTTGAGAACTGTATGGAACTGTGGTTTGATGTTTGATCCCATGTTGGCGAAGATAGTTTTCAAATTTATCAGATGTATATTCTATTCCATTATCACTACAAAGAGAGTCAATACTATACTAAGCTTCATTTTGGATCCATACATGAAATTTTTTAAAAGTTTCAAAAGCTTGTGATTTATCTTTCAACAAGTACACCCAACACATCGTGGTGTAATCATCAATAAAATACATGATATATGTATTGTCATTAGCAGATGGAATAGGAATGGGGCCACACAAATTAGAATGTATCAGTCTAATTTTTCTATATGCTCTAGAAGTAGAATCATGAAATGGTTGTCTGCTATGTTTTCCAAGGATACAAGCATCATATTGCTTCAAATTCCTAGGAATAGTATGAAAACTAGAAACACCATTTTTTTCAACAAATGAAGGCTGTCATAATTAATGTGACCAAATATATCATGCCACAAGAGATTAGATGACATTGCACCTTCATTGTGATGAGAGAGGTATGCAATTTTTTTTGCATGAGCAGATGTCCCTTTCAACTTCAACATACTTCCATCTTCCACCCCGATCATGACAACCATGTTGTTGGAAGTCTTCCTTATTTCAACTTTGCCACTAAAGATATGAATAGAGTGGCCTTGTTGTCGAATTTGCACAAGAAATAGCAATTTCCTTCATAGCTTAGGGAGATAAAGAACATCATCTAGAAGGAAATACAAGAGTCTAGGCAATTTAAGCCTAATGGTGTCAATTCTTGAAGGTTTGAGACTTGATTTATCTGCAAAATAAACTATCCCATCTACATTGTCATTGAAATATTCAAAGAACTCTCTTCAGAAGGTCACGTGGCATGTTGCACCTATGTCAAGAAACCATGCATCTCTCCAAGAAGAAAATGAAGTGTTAAACAAATATTCAATTACTCCTATATTGCAATGGGAAACAATATAATGAGCAGATTCAGATGCTTTACCTTTTGCCAGACCTTATGTTTTACCTTTGTCTTCTTTCTGATTTTGTTTTTCTTTGATCTTCTCCCATGGGATTTTGCATGTATTTGCTTCACGCGACCCATTATATCCGCAACGGTCATAATGAATATTAGATCTCTCACCTTGGTTTTGTCTACCCCCCTTGCCTCTGGAATTATTTCTTCTACATCCTCTTTTATTTCCTTCTCCTCTAGAAGAATCATGTGATTGATTCTTCCCTTTATGAGCAAGGCACACAGTCTCACCAGTGGGATGAGTTGAATTCTTTCTAAAGGCTTTCTCATTTTCTACAACTTTCTCCACCAAAGTGTCAAATGTGATGGATTTCATTTGACCACTAGCTTGCAGGGATTCAAGGTAGTGAGAATATGTAGGGTAGAGGGACTTATTGAAGGTTGTGAGAGGAATGTCTATCTTTACTCCAACTGCATCAATGCCATGCATTATAGCTTTGATGTCATAAGCTAAAGCCATGGGATCATCATTCTTCAACTCTAGGTTGAAGAGCTTCACCAAAAATTGTATGAGTTCCAATTTTGAGTGAGAGTCATACAAATCCTTCAATTTCTTTAAAGCACCATAAGAGTCATTAATGGAAACAATATGGTGGCTCACCTCTTTTCTCAACATTGTAGCAATCACAACATATGGTTTCTTTTCTTTGTTATTACATATGGCACACTCCTTATTTGATGTAGGTATGGTCGATCTACTACTCTTCTGCGATGCTTCTGATTCATCTTCTCCTTCACTGACAACTTTTCCTTCACAAATACCATCCCACAAGTCATTAAAGATCAAAGTGTGTTTGATCTTTCTATACCATTTTGGGTATTTTTTTTTGCCAATCAGTACCACACTAACGATGGAGATGAGATAACGCATCTCCCAACAAAACTCTTAATCTACCCAAGAAGTTAGATATTTCAAAGCAAAAACAATGCATAATGAGACTACAACACAAGCTACCTCGCAAATCAACTTTTTATTTGAAGAAAAAAAAGAACAATAGGTTTTCTTGCTAGGTCAATCTTCTATGTCCAATACTTCAAGAACTCTCCTCTTTGGCTTTGGACATGATTATGCACCACAAA
>JZKD02S1867299.1:53068-66473 GCA_000966675.3 Picea glauca
TTATGCTTAAAACGTTGTGACTTTCCTCACCTCTTTTGGTTGACATTGAGTTATTAATTGCATGTGTAAGCTGATTTTCCCAAACGTTTCGCTCAATTGTCTTGAATCTTGACCTAAGTTTATGCTAGACGTCACACTTATTTGATCTTTGCCTTGGCTGAAAACGTTGTGACTTCTACCACTTGTTTTAATAGATCTCGAGGCATTGATTATATCCATAATCTATTTTGATAAAACGTTGCACTCATTGTCTTTCAAAGTGTCTTAACCCTAAGGCTGACGTCATACCTACTGTAGAAATAATATAGGTGACGCAGCATTCTTGTGTATATGAGCTGATTTGACATGTTTATTGAATTAATGATATGATACATGGTTTAATTACAAACATTGAATGCTCTTATCTTATGCTTTATTGAAGAAGTGATATTAATCTTTTGTCTTTATTGAGCCATCATTGACTTCGTCAATAATAGCACTTAATCATTTGCCCATATATTCATTTGAAGATAGTCATTGATTTCATGAAGTACTAACCCACTGCAAGCACATTCTAGTTTTCTTTGTTTTTGTCTCGCAAACAGGTGCATCATCAGTGGTCTTATCTCTTTGACTATCCCTCCTTGGGCAGCAATCTGTGAAAGGGGTTTCCTTGACTTGGCCTTTACCCTTTAGCCTTTCTTTAACCCAGATTGCCTTAGGGACGTCTCCCTTGGACTTGCCCTCCTAAATAGAAAGAGCTCCCCATCGAGGTGACAGTGGGTGGGGAAGCTCCTGTTACGCCGGTTTCAAGCCCTGACTCAAGATCTTTGGACCTTTCCTACAAACCGTGCGATAACACAACCAAACTACTACTTTGGTTGCTCCCCCTACCAAAACGTCGGAGGTACACACAGTGCAATTGACTAACCCAAAGGCCACCCAGGAGCCTGAAGGAAACAAAAAACAATGAAAGAAAGGTAAGGGGGATAAAAAACCTACCAATCACTGAAAAACAAAAGGCGAGGTATCCATGCAACTTGTGCGCGGAAGACCACCCGACCCATCTATGTCCTCGTCTTGCAGAAGCCCAAAAGTTTGTGACGCAATAACAACAAACTGCATTGACTAATCCATTTCAACATGGGAAAAATCTAACCCAAGCCTCTGCAAGCATGGAAGGGGGCAGCCAAGACCCCTCTCCGCCCGTGAACATATATATGGTGAGGGGTGATGCTTTTATATTGACTAGAGCACATGACTACGGTAAACCAAGCACTTCTAAGAAGGGTAAATAAGATGAACTCCCATATCTTCCTCTACAGATTGAGAAGATGTTGGGTGAAACAATGACATGCATTCCCAAAGGTGCATTTAAAAAAGATTCTCATAACCCAAACGCAAGGGTCGCCCAGAACTACTCTGTGGTGGAAGATTTATCGCAAACCCCTTGTGCGATGTCTGCTTTGGAGGTCCTCCAAAGCTGCCCTTCCCAGAGGAAAGCCTTGTTAACCACTTTAGGATCAACCAAGACTTGTAATCTGGGTACAATCATGTTGGATACAACTAACTTAAAACCTCGTCTACCTTACCACGTAGCATTTCAGATAGTAGTGGCTTATTCCACGAAAACTTTTACTCATAATATTTTCCACACAGTGGTTGATGAGGGCGCCTCGACATGCGTTATGTCGTTGGCATGTTGGAAGGCCGTTGGCCAGCCCGTTTTGTCTCTGTCACCTACTCTCATCACCTCTTTCGATGGTCATTCGTTTCGACCACAGGGTATCATTCCTTCTTTCCCCATGTAGTTAGGAGGGAAGACCGTGTGTGTCGAAGTAGAGGTAGTCGATGCTCCCCTCAACTATAACCTCTTGTTAGGAAGGAGTTGGACTTATTCCATGCAAGTTGTGGTTTCTACAGTTTTCCGGGTCTTGTTGTTTCCACATGAGGGTCGGATAGTGACCATCGATCAATTGTCCTTCTCCAGACCTGACCCTAGTTTGGTGGCATCCACAGTCCCGATGATTGATAATCCTCAACTAGGTGTTGTCAACGTAGGGGTTGGTTTGTGCCCATGTTTGATGGGTACCTTCGATTACCCACCCCCTCAAGGCGATATCAAGTTTATATCCAATCACCATAAGGTTGAGATTTTTCAAGTTTCATTGTTCCGCACGACTTACTTCGATGATCCATGGACACTTCCTTCCCCATCGGTCACGATGGATGAGACAGGACACCTAGGCATGTCCATGCCCTTATCCGCAGCTGAAGTAGCATACTCATTAGTCCAACAAACTTCAACCCACACTGATCCAGCTCCTGCACAAGAGTTAGATCCACTTCTAGAGCCTCTTTGGGCTCAAAGTTATCTCGCTCACATCAATTCATTGGACTTAGTCTTTCCCTCTGATGAAGCAATAATTGAAGCAATGACTAGTCCAGATAAACCTTGGGAAGATCTTCATCACAGATCATACTTCCTCCCAGAGGTAAGCTGAATTAAAGCGGGAGAATTCACCATGACCATGACGGGATATTAGTCTTTCCCTATTAATCCCTTAGCTACATACGAGGTTTATGCTGAGGGTAATATGGAAACTATCGCTGAAACCTTACCGATCAATATCTCCCGAAACCTTGGCATTGTGGAGAATGTCTTTGTCGGAGCGGATTGCTCCCCTGAAGAGATTCAAATCTACACAGATCTTTTCAAAGAATTCTGTGACATTTTTTCCTGGTCTTATGAGGAAATGCTAGGCATCGATCCAAGAATAGTTGAACATGAAATTACAACATATCCTGATGCCAAGCTGGTTCGTCATAAGCTTCATCCAATTAATCCTAAGAAAGCAGCAACCATTAAGGTTTAGGTTGAGAAATTGCTAAAAGCTGGGTTTATTTATCCGATCCATTTGACCCAATGGGTGTCCAACCCCGTACTGGTCAATAAAAAACAAGGCATGATTTGTGTATGTACTGACTTCTGTGATTTGAACAAGGCATGTCCCAAAGATATTTTTCCAACACCTTTCATCACTCAGATCATTGATGAATATGCTGGTTGCAAAGCCTTTTCTTTCATGGACAGTTTTTTGGGATATAATCAAATCCAAATCAAACCCGAAGACTAACACAAAACGACATTCATCTGCCCATGGGGTACATTCGCATATTGTAAAATGCCTTTTGGTCTAAAAAATGTTGGAGCCACCTTTCAGCAGGCCATGTCTTTTTCTTTCTATGACCTCAAGCATATAGTCAAGGCCTATCTAGATGATTTAGCATCGCAATCTTTCAAGAGAACAGATCATCCCACACACCTCCAACTTATCTTTGAACATTGTCGCTACTTTCAGATTCGCCTGAATGCAAACAAGTGAAGCTTATGTGTAACGTTAGGATGATTGTTAGGTTTCATAGTGTTAACAATAGAGATCATGGTTGATCCTCTCAAGGTTGAGGCAATAATTCAGTTTCCCCCCCCATGCACAATCCTTCAACTTCAGAGTCTAAAAGGCAAGGCGAACTTTTTACGACGCTTCATCACCAACTATGCCGAAATCACCAAGGGATTTATGCGCTTACTGAAGAAAGACATTCCCCTTTACTGGGATGATGTGGCTCAACTCTCTTTCAACGCATTAAAACATGCCCTCACAACTACCCCTCTGCTCCGACCACCGAACTATAACAAAGATTTCTTATTATATCTAGCTGCAACAGACTCAACCACTGGCATGGTTTTAGTTCAGGAATATGACTTGTTCTCAGAATATGTGATCTATTACCTAAGCCAAGACCTCATAGGACCGGAACTCAATTATTCTCACATCGAAAAACTTACATTGGTAGCAGTTCATGCTGTTCAACGGTTTTGTCATTATGTTCTATTTCACAATACCACCATCATTGATGTTGTGAATCCATTCTAGTGCATGTTGACACGATGGGTAATAGGCAGAAAAATTAGTGGATGGATAGTCATCCTCCAGGAGTTTAACTTAGACTTCATTTCAACAAAGTCTAAAAAGTCACTAGTCTTCGCAGAACTTATTTCGGAACTTCCGATTGATTCAGGTGGCGTTGTGCCTGAAGAATTGCCTATCTGGGGAGATATGTTTTTTATAACATCTTTGGATCCCTTGTATGGAGATATACTTATTTATCTCTAGACTTTGAAGTGCTCCACATCTTCTTCCCCTGATGAGCGTCGACATATACACCATCAGGCTAAGAATTATCTCATAATCGAAGATACATTGTATTGGAGAGGTGTAGACTGCATCCTACGCCGATGTCTCACTCATGAGGAAGCAGTTATCATGCTTAACGATTGTCATATCGAAGCTTGTGGCGGTCATTTGTCTGGGTTGGAAATAGCCCAAAAGATTCTACGAGCAGGTTACTTCTGGCCGACACTTATCAAAGATTGTATCGAATCGGTCAAGAAGTGCCATCCGTGCCAAATCTTCTCTCGGAAGATGAGGGCACATCCTGCTCCCATGTTTCATGTCATCACAGGTGGTCCCTTCACCAAGTGGGGGATTGATTACACTACTTGCAACCCTCCTTCAGCAAGGGGGCACCGCTATATCATCGTAGCTATAGACTACTTCACAAAGTAGGTTGAAGCTATGCTAACATTTAAAGATGATGGAGAGACTGCAGCTCTCTTTTTATTCAATCAGATAATAGCAAGGTTCGGCATCCCGAGGGAGATTTTCATTGACCATGGCAGTCACTTTCAGAACCAAATGATGATCAAGTTAACATCAAAGCTTGGGTTACGGCAAGAACATTCATCACCCTACTACCCCCAAGCAAATGGGCATGTGGAAGCTGTAAACAAAACTCTTAAGACTATTTTACAACGAACTATCAACTCAGCCAAGTCAAATTGGTATTTGATGTTATATTCAACATTATGGGCTTACTGAACATCTATTAAGACTGCAACTGGATTCTCACCTTTTCAACTCGTTTACGGGCTGGAGGCAGTCTTTCCCATCGAATGTCAGATCCCGTCTCTAAAGTTGGTAGTACAACTATTGCTAGACACTTCTCCACTTGAAGAACAATTAGTATGCCTTGAACAGTATAATGACGCAGCCCTGGAAAACGAGGCTCACAAACATAAGGTCAAGTGTTAGTATGATAGGTCCATTTGTCCTCGGATTTTCTCTAAAGGCGACCTTGTCCTGGTCTATGACCAAGATAAGGACCCCCTGGGGGCAGGAAAATTCAAACCCATGTGGTTCGGACCTTTCATCATAAAAGAGGTTTTAAAAAAGGGTGCTTATCGTCTGGTTGATTTTGAAGGGAGTGCTTTGGCGGAGCCTAGAAATGGGCTCTACCTCAAGAAGTATTATTCATAGGCATGTCACTGAGGGTAACTTTTTGTAAAATATGTATAGTATTTGTACTACTACTTTTTAGTTTATTTTAGTATTATGGACGTGTCATTGATACTATCTTTCGTCACTGTGGAAGATGTCAAGTGATTCTAAGGTGTTCATTGGGTATGTAGACGATGCTAGTTGACACACTTAGAGGCTTGCCTCCGCAACGTGGGTAATCTTTACACCTCAAGGCCAGTTATTATCTTCCGGAGGTATATGCTTAGGTGACACCACAAATAATGTTGCCGAGTATAGCGCAGTTATTGAGTTGCTTCATGACGCTTTGTCATTGGGTATCTCTCATCTTTGGGTCTATCTCGAAGCTCAACTAGTTGTGTTTCAGTTAAACAGAGTGTACCGAGTTCATGATCCAACTTTACACTGACGATTCCTTAGGGTACGTCTCTTAGAACGAAACTT
This sequence comes from Picea glauca, assembly GCA_000966675.3. Taxonomy (NCBI): domain Eukaryota; kingdom Viridiplantae; phylum Streptophyta; class Pinopsida; order Pinales; family Pinaceae; genus Picea; species Picea glauca. Next base: position 58,873 of record JZKD02S1867299.1, read on the forward strand.
TGATTATATTACATATTTTCATGTTCCTAGGAGGTTAAACCAAGTTACATATACTCTAGCTAATCAAATTTTAGATTGGCATCTTGCACACATATGAAAGAACATTAAAATAAGCATGTAAATACTTTTTTGCACACATGATCCATAAGACACAAAATACCAAAAAACCATATATAATATCATAAAGTAACCAGAGTACATAGATGGATGCAAGCGCCTCAAAAATAGGACTAATAACCAGTCACAAGGCTTATGCCCTCAAAAAATATATACAAGTAGTGCTCGTGGCACATCAAAATGTCTAAGCTAAAGTCAGGGCCTGTGGGCTTTGTTATATTGGTCCACAGAATTGGTGAAGTGTCGAAACAATCAGACCCATGTCCATGGTGCCCCCATTACATGCGGCTGCATAGATGGTGGCAGGTCCTCAATCTCTGCCATTGGGACCATGCGAGTGAGCACAGTAAAGTTACACTCAACCCATCTCAATACCCTCTCAGCCTCCCCGGCTAGAAGATCTCCTCCTACTGCTAGTCCCTCGGCGGCGGCAGGTGCGGACCTTGGCCGAGGATGACGCATGTTCCTCGCATAGTCAGTGGGTCACACTGGTCCCACATCTGCACAGAATGAACACATATCCGTCAAATACTCTGGCATAACAAAAAAATGATATATATAACAAAAACAACATAAAAATTACATATACAACAAAAAAAAACTACAAAGGTGGAGACTTACCCATCTCCCCTCGCTCCTCACCAGGAGGTACTGGTATCTCCGGGTCTCTCGAAAAATCAATCCCGGCATAGAGGTAGTCCTCTATAACCGGGATCTGTCATGACAGCCATGCAAAAAACTCATCATCGAAGGACTCATTGGTCCTTCCACCACCCTGTCACGACAGTAGTACTGCCCATCTACACATAGCAGGAAGAGAGGCCTGGTGTCCTCGTACCACTACTCGAGGACTAAAACTCGAAACTCTCTCAAAAAAGAACGAACACAGAATGGTCCCGAACCCGAAGTTCCTATGTGTCTGCAAACGACAATCTGTCAATTGTCTCTTCATACACTCAAGCAAAGTGGTACTCCAATCAAAAACTTGTGCATTTAAGCATTGGACTGCACTGTTCATCTGTGCGGGGGATGCCTGATGTAGATCCGCAGAACCAGTAATTCACCCAATAAGCAATACTATCGCTTGTAGCGATAAGTTCATGATCTTTCTTATAGGCACCTGCGTTCTCATGCGGTCTGTATCAACTGCACAGTATAGGTCTATCAATTCCGCTATGTTATGCGACCCCACAGGAAAATTTTGGAAGTTGATTGGTTCCCCTCTCCTGGAGAGGCCAGTCAAAAAGTAAATATCCTCAACTGTGAGCACCAATGACTGCCCCTCTAACATGAATGCCTCTGCATCTAGATGCCAGTAGCCAACCAAGGCATTCAGTAGCCTAGGTTGTGCCCGCATGAAAGGACATAGGAAAAATTTGAGTAACCCACACTGCATCAAAGTAGCCACAGCATTGGGGTCTTCCCTGACCAACTCATTTACCTCTTCATCCTCTCTTTCTCTCCAATGGACATACATCCTGCAAAACAAAAAGGTTCAGGAGGGTTAAACCTTTCTTTTGAAGTCTTTCTCATTCAATAAGGGGGCCCACGCATGTTGTAATGGCGACAGTTGCGTGTAAAAGTGTGCAAAGTTTACTCTGTCTAAATGTACACACAGCCTGTCCTGAGACAACCCGCATGGACCTAGGGTTGACTTTTTAAAGGTCGACGCCCCCCTAAAAAATGAAACCCAATACGTAAATAAATACATAAATTGCAAGATAAGGGATTTTGTACTTACTTGGTCCAGAAAGAAGTTCGTTTCATCCACTATAGCTTCCGGAATCACCACTTTAATCGAAGGGGGTCTTTTGGCTCTAGAGTCAATTTCCAAATCAACAATGGTGATAATGAGCTGTCAGCTTTTATTTATATAATTTTTGGCCTCTTTTTGTCACTTTTTTGGCCTCCCTTATCATTTTCTTTATACCAAAAACCATTTAAGGTGATTTAGGAGTTGCATAGGAGGGATTTGATCGGGTATTGGGACAATTTTTTTGAGTTTTGAGTATTTTTTGACAATCCATGGAAAAAAAAAATCCGACACTCAACTTGAACATATAGGTTAAGTTTCTACCCTACTTTGTGTATCTTATTGTCTTTTTCCTTTGCCATGGGATCGATCCCATCAGGTTGTGACATGGAACCATCATCTCTGCTTTAGAAGTGTCGCAACTTGGTGGTAGATCTTATCAGAACATGGATGCCCTAGGTACATCCTGGTTGCATTATGGTATTCATGCTATCTCTAAAACACTGTAGGCTCGAGAGTCCTTGTAGTTTTTCCTGAATACGAGTTTGAGCCTCATTTGCATGATTCTTCTTCGCTCTTGACCTCACCCTCAAGACTCCCAAAAAATAACGGGTCTTCTTTTAATTCCTTTTCAGACCCTCTCAAAATGAAAAGATTGTCGAGTGATCTTTTGGCCTTTCACGCTCGTTAAACTGAAATTTGAAGTCACATCTATCCAACGGTAGTTTACCCCTTTTTGGGTCCGGACGGTCAACTGTACGAACACAGGTATACTCTATGGAAATTCATCTCTATAGAAGAGTACTCTCAGGTATAATTTTATCCCTTTTTTGGGCCTGAGGGACTAAATTTTCGAAGGAACCCCCACGGAGTCCATAGTTAAGCTCTTTTCAGATTCCCTAAAATTGAAAAGATCGTCGAGTGACCTTATTCTTTCACACTCGTTAAACTGGTCAAGAAGAACATTCCTGATGGAGTCCATAGTTAAGCTTTTTTCAGACTCCTTAAAAATGAAAAAATGGCCGAGTGATCTTGTCCTTGTCACACTCATTAAAATGGTTTTGAATAGACATCTTGTCGGTGCTAGTTTACCCATTTTTCGAACCGGCTAGACTATTTTTGAAAAAGGTACCCCAATGGAGTCTCGTTTTGTGTTTTTTCAGACTCTCTAAATATGAAAAACCACCGAGCTTACCTTCTCTGGGCTCATTAAACTTACATCGAAGGACATTACCATTGTGTTCTTTATTAACCGTGTTTGCATATCTTATACGCCAGCCTTGTAACAGTTTGCTTTTGCGTTTTAACACCCTTGGCCCCTGGAGGATTTTTCCCGAGTATCAGTGTACTAGAACATTAGTCTTTTCCTTGTGCATTGAATTTGCATATTTGCAATACTCATTCCTCCATTGTAACATAACATTCCTTTATTCCTTTTCTCAAAATTATTGAAAAAGACAAAAAAAATCAAATATACCCCAAAAAGAGGAAGGGAAAAGTACTTTCTTTATTTGCAGCATAATGCGTTGCCCTTGGATAAAGCACATCTGTCCGTTTGTTCATCAAACTATGGGATGTAGTACGACCTTAGGAAGTTGTTCTCGCTATATAGAGTTATGTCCTCCACCGTTTGGTTATCCTTCCAAACATATGGAGAGTTTACGTTGCCTCCTGCTTCGTAGACTTATGATTAATGCCATGCTGCCTAAGTCTAATCATTTGTCATGCTATTTTCCAAGGGAAGTTTGTCACCAAGCTTGAGTCGGCCCCTCTGCAATTTGTTTCTTGCCCTCATACCTGGCCATCCTGAATGTCCAATCAAGTCCTTGTTTGAAATCAATGAAGCCTTCAGTCTGATCATCAATATTATCTAGTCCATGACCGACGAGTCGTCGAAGACCTCTGGGTAGTGAAGTCGTACACTCATATTACACTCCTACCTTGAGTTTTGAAGATTTTGAAGTTGTTTCTCGAGCTCTGAAGATCTCATCTCCAGCTATCAAGCCATATCAACTTCTAGAAGATGGATACTCTATATGTATATCTTTTTGATTTCGAGATGTAGCTCTGCTTTGTATTGTTCGTGGCTACCCTTTATATAGTTATATGAAATGGATCTACAATCTATTTGATTGGTATCCATGATTCTATTTTATCCCGAGCATGGGTATGCCCGCCTCGGTTAGACATTTGTTATTTTGCAAACAACGCCTCCTAGTTCCTAATCCTTGGGCTCAATCATTCAGCACATCAGTAAATATTGGTAATGTATTTCGGCCATCAGATGCTCTTCTAACCTCACACATTAGGGGGCATCTATTATAACCCTAAATTTCACCATACATGCTTACCTAGCATCGGGCCATCTCAGATCCCTTCTTTGCCAAAGCACTGCTGAAAAACTCTTTAAAAAACCTATTTTATAAGGCCCCAAGTGCCCTACTCTATTACTGCACGTGTGTACACACTAGCTAACTTAAAACAGCCCGCGTAGACTGACAAAATCACGAAAAAAGGAAAGTTTCCGACGGAACACACAGCTCTAGGTGAGTTAACTGAAACTCCCATCCATGCATGGCCGAGGGTTGGTCCAAATACCTAGCTTCTTCTAGCCTATAAAAAAAGGGCTAATGGTCCCATTTGGAGGAGGAAAAATATAGCAAAGAAACTCTGCCCATTTGCATATTCCCATTGTCCCAACCCTTTAGCCATCCTTGTGCCAAAAGAGATACTAAGCAAAGAAGTTATAGGACAGTTGAAGAGGAGCCCAGGATCAGGTTCACGGAGCGGTGGCCGGTCTCGACTTTTTGTAAGTTGACTCATTCAAAGTAATAAAGAAAATGTTTTTCCCGTCCCAATTCATGAGTTATTCATAGTTTGTTAAGTACATGTTTGAATCTCTAACTCGTTAGTCTATAGGTAAGATGCATGCGTAGTTGTTGCTTGTCTTGTATGCAGGTCAGCTTTGGAAGGAGAATTGTGAACAAGTAATCAAGTGCGAAAAGGGATAGACATCAAACACCTGGAACAAGGTAGGTTGATATGGCCATGTATTTACTAAAAGGAAATGGGATTTAAGTCTGGGGACGAAGGTAGAAAGTAGATTTTTTCTCGATCATATCTGCATGCAAAGCATAACCCTATTTTCTAGTCCGTAAGGAGATTTCCCTCAAAACACTATAATATCTCTTACGCATTATTGTATGAAAGGATTGCCATAATTGTGCAAGGAATCCATTGCAAATATGTCATAACTATGTAAGATAAATCGATCATCTTACACTAACCAAAGATAGAAGATGCCAATAAGTGTAAGGAATCTATCATAGGGTGTAAAGAAATCTGTCTCACGTAGCACACCCATCTTGCAAGGAATCCCCTTCAACACTCGTGTGCCCTCTTTGTAGGAGAATAAATCGTATCAACCAAAAACTAAGACTCCCTCCTTGCTAAGGAGGTGTTCTCCACCAAGTTGAACTTCTATCTTAGAATATTGAACTCTCGTTTTGCAATGAGTTTTGTTAGAAAGTTAGCAACCTACACATCAATGGGAACATAATCAAGAATAATAGCCCCCTTTTATACTATATATCTCTTGAAATGGTACCAGATATCAATGATCTTGGAGAGATCATGAAACATTGGATTCACAGATAGCTTGATGCAACTCTAATTGTCATAGTACACAACAATAGGCTCCAACATATAATTAGTTGACTATGGAACCAACTTGCAAAGACAAATGGCCTCACAACATGCCAATGACACTGTGATATACTCTACTTTAGTTGAACTAGGTGAAATTTCCCCCTATTTCCTATTGCAGTAGGAAATCATACACGATCCCAAGTTGAAGTAGTAAACGTAAGTACTCTTGTTGAAGGAAAATCTCCCTGCGGACAGGTAGATCTCCTCTTGAGAGATAGACTCTTAAATCTTAATATAGAAGATGCTTATCATGGACATTGACTTCCTTTTAGATCTATATAAACTAATGTGTGAGGAGGAAGGAGAAAAGAAGTACCTTTTACCGGTGTTTGTCCCTGCACGGTCTGAATTGAGCTCTAATCTTAAACTCCTCGATAAGCCCTGTAGACAAACAAAAGTACAAACAACTTCCTACTCTACTGAGATTAATTCGAAATAGACCTATCTATTATAGACGAATTCATGTGAGATCAAACACAGAATTGAAAGAAATAGGCCAAGCATATTATATTAATGAGAACAACAATGAAGAAAACTTACAACCATAGATGTGAGTGTAGCAGCTTCATCAAGTTCCCCTTGTCCAACCCTTTCTTAAAAAGTCCACACGCAGAATGTTGATGCTCCAAATGACATACCACTCATGAGATCATAAGTTTGGTATAATTCTCAATATCCATTCCCCCTCCTCCATGGAAATCCCTCATTATATAAGATTTGGAGATTTAACCACCATGGAGAGAATCTCTCATCATATCCACTAAGAAAGGGATCTCTAAGATATTTAGGGAGAAAATATCTCTTAAGGATTTTGGGGAGGAAATATCTCTCATGGATTTTAAGGAGGAAATATTTCAACCATCCAGGAGATCCTCCACCTTCCCTAAAAAATAGGAAACCAAACGTGAGGTGGATCCTCACACTTAATTACTTTTTTTTTTCATGAATATTAATAATAATTCATGTGCACTTGATTCTCACACTTAATCAATTCATTTTCCATGAATATTAATAATAATTCATGTGTACTTAGTATTTCTTTGCCTTCATGTAATATATCCCTCCTCCACATTGACTAGGGATTGTGACATAGGTTATTCCATGGTGTCAAGGTGTATGCGACACTTATACAACACTTTACAACACTTAGGGTGAGGTACCTAGGTGTGCAAATTTCATGTGTAACAGAATGCCCCCTAAAGTGTGAGGTCAGAAGAGAGAATGATGGCTGAAACACTTTACAAATATTTAAAAGCAAGGGTGTAGACTCGGAGAACCTGGTAGAAGTTGCACACAAAAATCCAACAAATATTATGACATGTTTCAAACCGAAGTCAGGCATACCTATGCTTGGGTGATCAAGACTTGCAAGATATGGTCGCCATAAAATACACTGCAGATCCATAATTATATTGATAAAAGGTATAGCCACTGAAAATACACTATGGATCTATACTCCCATGACCTGAACTGATCGTAGCCACGAAGAATACACAGTGGATCTACAAGATGACAAAACATAGCCACGACCAATACAAAGTGGATCTATGTGACAGTATATGTGTCATTGTTCAAGAGAAACTCCTTTGCAACCTGGGCAAAGTACATATCAGAGTGATCACTCAACCCAGGGTCTTCCTACCGATCCTGATGTAGTATGAATCTAACCATGTGAATAGATGTCCTGATGTCGAACATGGCAGAAACCACTTGATTACCAGTCAATGATGTAAACCGTTAACAAGCGTGAGGGAAATCACCATTGATGTCAATGATTCCCAAGGTACTCTAGTACATTCCAACGAATGTGAATGGATGAGCTAAAGTCGAACATCTGTGGAATCATTCAATCATATGTCAATGATGTAAAACCACTGTCGAACATGAGGAGGCCTACCATTGAGGCATGCAGATCCCAAAGTACTAACTGGTTTCTAAGTCTAGTTCCTGGATAATGTGTTGAAGTCGACAGGAATAGACTCGTCAAAGGAGGGCCTTGATGTATCCCCCATCAACGACACAA
>JZKD02S1867310.1:12832-23632 GCA_000966675.3 Picea glauca
GACAAATTATTCATAACCTTTAAGTTCACTAGCAACAATGTAGCGGAGAGAAGATTTGCTCTTGATCCTTCATAAAGTCATTTATTTGCCTTTTCTAATCGAGGTTCATCATAAATACCAACATTTTCCCCATCCTCATCCGTGTGCGAAAACAAATCTTGGATCATTTGATTTGTCCCATCATCTTCTTCCATGGGATCATTAACTTGATTTGTTCCATAATCTTCTTCCATGAGATCCTCATTTACTTGGTCATGACGATGTTCCTCAGCTCGTACAACATCATTTCTACTAATAATTGATGCAATATTCTGCGGAAAGTTAGAGGGCAACTCTAACTTTATAATTACAAACAATCATGTAAAATTAGTGTATACTATAACCAAAATTCAAACAATATATATACATATATCTAATTTTATATAAAATTGACAAAATAAAAAAATATAATGAATATATAAGTAATTACCATGGGACGATATTCATTCGATTCACCATGAACGTGACCATATTTCCTACAATGTTTTGTAGCTGTTGCTATTAAAATTCTTACGGGACGTCTGAGACAAGATGTTTTACAAGGGAAATAACATCTACCATCACCCGTTTCACCCACTTGACTTTTTTCCCCACCTCTAACAACATTCTGCGACATTTTTCCACACAAAAATACCCTTTCAGAACCATCGTTGTTATAGCAAGATTGTCGCAACATCTTTAAATTGTCAAATATTTATAGTCCAATTTTAGGTCACTATCGTCGCAATTGTGACGATATTGACCTAAAAATATTTATTTTCCACCTATATATTTTAGGTCATTTTTAACAGTCAATTTTAAGGTTAGCTAAGTCATCGATCTTGCGATGAACAAACTAAATTCGTCACTATTGCGATGAAAATTGACCATAATAATTTAGTCAAACTACATGTGTCGAGATAGCGACGAATACTAGGTGGATTTAGAAAAATTGAACTTTTATCTTGCATGTTGCGATGAAAGAGTACTTTCGTCATAAGTGGTCGTCACAAATTTTTCAATATGTAGTAGTGTGTTTCAATCTTCGTCCTTGCAATAATTGTGGACAACACAATCATCCTTCATATAGGTGATTCAAATGCAATAAAACTACAAGATTTAAGAACCACTATGGGTGGATGGCTTCTTGTTGTTGGTCATCAATAGTCAAGAAGATATGTCGGTCATACTAACAAATTAATTCTCAAGTATTGACACATATTCAAGTGGATAGATTTTGGTCTTATCACCTTGTCCATGATAGGGGGGAGCAACATCAATGAAAGAAAATCAGACTTCCATTTTTGAAGTTGTATCAATCGAGAAACAACTAGCGAGCATGACAAAAGAGCGTGATTGGTTTGTGGTTTTCCTTAAACTACCACTTAGTAGAATACTTACAACTTCTTCTAGACAATGGTTTGTGTTTTCCCTTAAACCTCCACTTGGTAGAAGACTTCCATCTTTTTCTACATCATAGTTTATGGTCATATTTAAACCAACATTGAGAGAACTTCTAATTATTAGAAGACATAAGATTTCAGCTTCTAGATAGAAATGTTCCGAGAACCATTCATCCTAGAGTAGGGTTATAGAGTTTGTGGTCATCCTTAAACCACCAGATTTGTTTTTGGTCTTTCTTAAACTATCATCATCATTCGGTTTGTGGTCATCCCAAAACCACTAGATTTAGAGCACACATTCAGTCATCAACAGCTGCACACTTCTAGATTTAAGTTTCCCACTTTCAAATATCAACTCTCAACTTAGACTTGTTATCCAATAGCCTAGGGATAACTAAGGAGATCACATATCGAGGCCCACAGGTCCTAGACATGGAGTACTAAGAGCCAGAAACATAGGCATGGCCTCGGAGGGCCCCTCTTTTCATCTGTGCAGTTCACTTATCACTAGCAACAATATCCATCCCACCAACCTAGTCTTGGAGTAACGATGGGTCTTGCTCTATGAGGTAATGAGTCCTTGTATCATGGTATGTATCACTCTGATTTTTGAAGCACTTGAATATGTTGTACTGAATCCTTATTCATTTCATGAAGTTTTCTTGTAAATTATTCTCTTTGACTCGTTCATGCCTGGAGGGGTGATAGGGTGCCCTAGTAAGTTGATTTCCATTTAGGATGGGTTGCTACTGGGTGGATCTATGAAAGGTCATTGTTTGTTTCCTCTATACTTACCATTTTCCATCTTTATTCCTTTCATCTCCCCTATCCTTGTTTGGGCATTGGGATTGGCTACACTTGGAAAGGTTGTACCTTACCTCATGGGAAGAAGGGGATAAAGGCATAGAGGGAAAAAGTAGATGGAAAGAGTTAAAATCTAATGTTGAAACCATCGAGATGCTTTGTCCAGGGATCCCCGAGAAATCCATGAAAATTTTCTCAGTAAGAAAAGGGGACCCATAAGATAACATAAACACTCAAGGTATTAGTTGATGGATAGGGGGTCTCATCACAAGATGACCTATTATGACCATGGGTATGTAGAGGTATAACCCTACCATCTATCTGGTCACCAAACTAGGGTAGTGGTTCTTGGTGGCATAGACAAGAGAAAGGGGGTCTCATCATGAGCCAACCTTCTCATTTTCATGAAATGTTTGTGGATAACGTTATCACCTCTGGTCATCAATCCAGGAAAATGGCCCTCAACTATTCCCTTGAAGCAGAAGAGAAAAAGATGAAAAGAAATAAAGATAAGAGTGAAAATCATTGAATGGGCTAGCAAACAATTACATTTATGACAAGGTGCAGCTTGCCCTCTACAAAGGCACCCATAGGTAAGACTTTACATTTCTCGTTTATTACATGCACCCCATTCCCAAACATCTACCCCATCCCACATGATAAACTTACATGACCTATATTAGAACCCACCTGAGAAAAATCCCAAACTTAAGAGAGGTTAGCCTAATAGAACACCCTCGGACCTTATCCAAACCTAATTGTTGATTTTTCAATAAGCTTGGTTAAGCATGAAATTCATTCCATTTTTAGCATTTAACCATAACCATAAATGTTGCAGCAATCAAGATCACAAGAAGAGGCACCATGCTCAAGAACACAAGAAGTATCCTGGGAAACCCTTCTCAACAAGGGAAGAAAACACAGCCAAAGCCTTTGCTATATTCTTCAAGAGAAATACCTTCACCACCAAAATAAACCTTAGCACACAAGAGGGTGATCAAACTCTAGAATACTAGCACCCAAGAGAGGTGCACACTTATCCCAATAAAGTCTACTTGCTGAAATTTCCAAACTCACATGGAAGATATGTTTCCTCAATGGGGAATTTACCTTTACTTATACTAACCTGAACCTGTCAACAAAAATGTCTATTGGCACAACATGGCCGACCTTAATATCTTATAATATAATTAATATTAACCAGATTAATTATCTTTTACATTAATTAGTAGTCACATTAAGGTGGGGCTGACCTGTACCCTTTACATTACAATTAGGGTTACAGGTAGGTCTGACTCTTTTACAATATAGCAAAGGATATGATACACCTACTAGTGATAATCCATTAGGGGCACATCCATAGGGATTTTCTTATCTCTAGCTCATTGTATTACACAGAAGAACTAGATCTTCACACGTTCACTTGCACTCATCCATAGTCACGTCCACTCTACAGATCTTCTTTCCCACTACCTCACACAGGAGAATCATCTGGAGTTTCTCATAAATTCTGCTTCTTAGAGGAGGCTAATACATTATCTTCAATTATGTTCACATGACGATGCACCCAACACTTTGGAATTTCACACTTTCACCTTGTGCTCAACCACAGGCACATCTAACTCAACATATCGCCTTTCCCACTGGATAATCATCTAGAGTTCTTCTCATCTCTTTGAATGGAGGAGGTCATCTCTACATTCTAGCTCTGTCTCAGGTAGGAGCCATGTACCCTTCTTAGGGGCTTTCTCTCAGGTTTGTAAGATGGAGAAAGACTCACATAGATGCAATGATACACATATCATAGGTTTGTAAGATGGAGAATGTCTCACATAGCTGCAATCATCAACAATAACATCTTTGAGCATTTTTCTGGGTTAAGGGGGGGTTTGATGCACATGTTTGGGTAATTTAATTATTGGATGTGATTTACATGCTATGATCCCCATGACTGATCCAAAATATATTTGTAGAATGAAATGAATACAGATTATTACCAAAATATGCTTAATACAGAATAACAGATATACAATAAAACTGGTTTATATTCAATAAGGAAATACACTGAAATTGTAAAATGCAGCGGAAACAAGCTTGCTAGAATGGTGGTGGCTTATCTCTAAGAAGATATGTGATGATTACGCTCATTTGCAAGAATATGATTACAATGAGGCTCTAAAGGAATTTTTACAATAAACATGAATTTCAAAAACTCTAGACATCAAAAAACCTAACCCTAGGAGATGAAGCACCAAAAGTCATGCGGGCCCCGTTTGGGTAAGTTAATACATCAACTTCCCGGGGTCGTAACTTTTGAATACAATCTCTGGTTTAGGCACACGATAGCCCGTTGGAAAGGTCTATCCAAGAAATATATATTTTTTGTTATCTATCAAAGGTCATTTTGATTGTGGCAAGCCCTAAAAACGTTGTTTAGGGCCTCAAAATGGCCCCGCAAGTCAAGAACCTAAAAACTAGGGAAAAAACTGCCAAACTAGAAAACTGCCAAAATGATCCAGCTGGAATAGTTGGGAGGCCACCGAAATCCATCTGGATAAATCCTCCCCCCTTAGGAATAAATGGTGTCCATTGAGTTGATTTCCCCCATCAGATGAGGAAAGTTCTGCTGAATTTGGCCTTGGATGATCCACTTGCCTTGGTGCAGGAGTTGCCTTGCCTTGACAACTCGATAAAGTTGGATCCTTTGCTAGAGAGTTCCCTTGATATATTTGTCCACAATATGATCACTATATTTTTTTTGTATGCATTTGAGGTTGATCTCTGCTAGTGTTAGTTGTTCTACTATCTTTGAGGTGTCCAATAATGGTGGGGAATATGGTCGAAGGATATCCACATTGAACACTGGGTGCAAGCCTACAAAAGGAGGAATGTTGAGCTTGAAATAATTATCACCCACAGCCTTGTTGATAATGTACGACCCATAAAAGAGTGGGTGAATCTTTCGATGGGGTCCTGTAAGGCACTCTTTCTGCAAGTGCAACCAAACTTTGTCACCCACCTAAAACTTATGTGGCACCCGGTGTTGATCATGGAACTGCTTGTACTTGTCATTGGACTTTTGTAGGATATCTTGAACATGTTGGCAGATGTGTTGGATCCTCTCAATGAACTAGGTGGATTTTTCAACTTCAATTGGAGAAGGATATGAGTCGACCGAGGTGAACACAAGGGATAATGTGACATCTATTGGACCCAATGGCTAGAATCCCAACCCCACCTGAAAGGGGCTGTGGTCAGGTGAGATATGAAGGGATTAGTTGTAGCTATGTTGAACATAGGGAAGACTCTCATCCCATGTGTGAGGGTTCTTGGAATTATACATGTGCAGGATATGCACGATCATTCGATTTATGACCTCGGTTTAGCCATATGTCTCGGGGTGGAAGGTCGTGGATTTGGTGAGCTTGGTGTCTAGCAGTGACTAGAGGATTGACCCGAATGTGATGAGAAATCAAATTTCCCGATATGAGACAATGGTTTGTGAGATTCTAAAATGTATCCAGACTCATTCAAAGAAGAGCTTAGCAATGGCCTCTACAGTGATTCTCTTCTTGCAGGCGACCATAATTTCCATCTTAGAAAAATGATCCACAACCAAAAAAACACAGTCATTGCCCCGCTTGGTGGATGGGAGGCCTGACATATAGTCTATTGAGATAGATTCCCATGGCTCGTCAGGAGTAGGAAGATGGGTGTACATGCCCTGCTTCTTAGTGGTCAGTTTGGAAATCACATAGGAAGTGCAGGACCTGATATACTTGTTGACCTCCTGTAGAAGTTTCGGCCAATAGAAATGTTTATGCATTATTTCCACTGTATTTTCAATGAAAAAGTTTCCTACCACCCGACTGTAGTGGGATTCCCATATCATCTTCGGTCACTTGCTGGATGGAACGTAGATATGGCCTAGACGACACAACAACTCATCCTGAATATGGAAATTAGTGACAACTACGTCTGTGCCCAACATTTGGTAGGTGGTGGAAAAGTATGGGTCTGTCTCATAGAGTTGGGGCCATCCAGAGGTATCATGGTCACAAGAGTCTAGCATAGTGGTGAGTGTCGCGATTGGAAGTCTACTGAGGAAATCAACGACGCAGTTGGTGCTTCCCGTTTTATACTTGATGTTGAGGTGGAATTGTTGCAAGTATGTGGACCACTTCTGATGGCGGTCATTATACAATTTTCCTTGTGTCTGCATGAACTACAGTGGCTTATGATCAATGTGGATGACTTTCTCCTTCCCAAGAATGTAATGTCTCCACTGGCAAAAAGCTTGCACAATGGAGTACATTTCTTTGTTGTAAGTAGGGTAATTACGTACAACATCTGATATTGTCTCCTTATGATAGGTCACGAGGTGGTCATGTTGAGTGAAAATGACACCCACGACATAGTCTAAAGCATCTGTCTCAATATCAAAGGGTTGTTGCAAGTCTAGTAGTGAAATTACTGGGGCTGAGCACAAGCGTTGCTTCAAATCATCGAACGTTTGTTTTTGGGACTAGCCCCACACAAATTTCACCTTACCACCACCCCTGGTTACTTGGCTGAGGGCCCATGCAATATGGGGGAATCCCAACATGAACCTGCAGTAGAAATTGGCAAGTCCCAAGAAGCTATGAATCTCAGTGAGTGTGGTTGGGGCTAGACAGTCACGGATGACTTAGATTTTGGCTGGATCCACATGTACGCCATGTTGATCAATGATGTAGCCCATGTAATGAAACTTTTCTATGCTAAAGGAACATTTTTTCAATTTGGCATAGAGTTGGTGCTGTCGCAGGGTGTGCATAACTTGTTGAATATGTTGCAAGTGTTCTGCCCAAGTCTTGTCGTAAATGAGGATGTCATCCAGATACACCACTTCAAAAGTATTGGTGAATGGTCACGAGATATTGTCCATCATCCTCATGAAATTTGTTGGAGCATTTGTCAAACCAAAGGGCATGACCAACCATTCAAAAAGACCTTCCTTTGACTTGAAGGTGGTCTTCCATACATCTGTCTATTCTATCGAGACCTAGTGGTAGCCAGACTTCAGATCAATTTTACTGAATTATTTGGCCCCCGTGAGATGATAAAGGAGGTCATCAATTCGAGGAATCAGGTACCGATTTCTAACTGTGATTTTATTCACGGCCTGGTAATCAATGTAGAGTCACCAGGTTCCATCTTTCTTCTGTACCAACATGATTGGGATCCCGCTAGGTGATGATTTGGGACATATGTTCCCCTTGTCAAGCAGTTCTTGGATCTACCACGTGATCTCCTCATTATCTAACAGAGAGTGGCAGTAGACTGGCCTATTGGGAAGTGGTGTGTCGGGGGTTAGATCGATGGGGTGCTTGACCTAACAGTGTAGAAGTACCCCAGTAGGTGAGGAGAAGATATCTAAGTATTCTTCCACAACCTTATCCACTTTCTTCTACTGAGTGGAGAGGTCAGCCGCAAAGATCCTAGATGTGGCTACGATCTTTTATTCATTATGAGAGTGAATCATGAAGAAGACAA
Organism: Picea glauca; assembly: GCA_000966675.3. Taxonomy (NCBI): domain Eukaryota; kingdom Viridiplantae; phylum Streptophyta; class Pinopsida; order Pinales; family Pinaceae; genus Picea; species Picea glauca. The sequence goes on from JZKD02S1867310.1 coordinate 20,593, forward strand.
ACTTCCTTGTTTGAGAGATGACATTTCTACATTGCTTGGCAGAGATCAAGGAAATAACATTGGATGGGACTGCCTCAGGTATCTTGTACAATTTCTTGTTCAAAGTAATAATAACACTGTGAGGCCTAGACTCATATACAACATGACGTTTCCATAAATATGGTTGGCCTAAAAGAACAATACAAACTTTAAGAGGGGAAACATCACACAATACCTCGTCTTTGAAGGGCTTGATGTCATATGAAAGGAAACATTGTTGGCTGACGCGGATGTCGCTTCCTTGGCAGAGCCATCCGATGGTGTAGGGTTGAGAGTGCGGCATTGTCGGAAAGGCCAGTCGCTTGAAAACCTTTGCTGAGATGAGGTTCTTCTGGCGACCACTATCAATGATGAAGTGCAACAATGTACCCTTCACCCACATCCTATCAAGGATTTGTGCAAAATTATCCATCATCTCGTTCCTCTGTTGCATAAGGGATTCATTGAGCAACATTTTGAAGGGATCTCTTGTCCCATCGTATTTCTTTTATTCTTCAATGAGAGGTCATTTGGGCGTGCGAGAGATTTTTTACCCAAGAGAAACAAGCTCGAGGCCCAGTTCTTTATACCATGACCTCGTTAGGGACATGCATTAAGAACGACAAGGAGTAGACCACTATGATACCACTGATCCATAATGTATTTGAATAATGAAATGAATACAAATTATTATCAAAATATACTTAATAAAAAATAACAAATATATAGTAAAATTGGTTTCTATTCAATAAGGAAATAAGGTGAAACTCTAAAATGCAACGGAAACAAGCTTGCTAGAATGGTGGCGGCTTATCTCTTAGAATATATGTGATGGTTGCGCTCATTCGCAAGATGATGATTACAATGAGGCTCTGAAGGCCTTGTTACAATAAACAGGAATGTAAAAAACCCCAGACATCTAAAAACCTAACCCTAGGAGATGAAATGCCAAAATTCATGTGGGCCCTGTTTGGGTCAGTTAGTACATCAACTTCTCGATGTCGTAAATTTTTCATACGATATCCATTTTAGGTGTAAAATATCCCATTTGAAAGGTCTATCTGAGGTATATCTAAATGTGGTGATCCCTAAAAACACTGTTTAGGTTCTCAAAATTTCCCCGCAAGTCAAGGACCCGAAAACTAGGTAAGAAAGTTGCCAAACTGGAAAACAACGAAAATGAGCTAGTTGGAATAGGTGGGAGGCCACTGACATCCACAATGATTTATGAACCCCTAGAGGACATAATTTTGTTTGATTTAGGACCTTGCGAGGTGGACATGTACACATTAGGGAATGATAAACTCAGACCTTCATGGTGGCTTAAATCCCGCAAATGGATGTTGAAACCCCAGTGAGGGGTAAGAATAAATTGAAGACTTGGACCAGGAGAAAGAAGGACATTGCCTTTGGAGGCGCCCTGATAGACCTACACCCAGGGGCATCGTTTGGGGATTCTATAGGCCAAGCAACCCAATTTTCTAGCCCAACGTTTCACTTATGGGGATCAACGTCACCCTAAATAGGCATGACATCACACTTGGAGGTGTTTCTAGATGCAAATGAATTTTATTTATGTCAAAACTGAATTTTGTTGTAAATTGGCTAGGTCGGCCCTGTTTTTGACCTGAAAATTAATTAAATCTCAAAATTTTGTATAAATAAAGATAAAGTTCTCTCATTTTTAAAAAACAACTTGTCCTTGGAGACAAGAGGTCTAAAATTTTCACCCTATTAGGGTTATTGGCTGAAATTGTGAGGCTCCACTCTTGTTTTAGGATGAATTTTACAACTTGGATCAATTTTGTAAGTTTTATGGTGATGTTGCATGGTATTCTCAGGATTATTCTTGGTGCAAATAAGTGAAATCTCATTTTTTCATCTATTGAATGGTTTATTGTATCGTTTTATTTTCTCATACAAGATTATGAAATTGCATGGTGTATTTAATGCTTGAAGTACGAGACTTAAGTTGCTACTTTCTTACGTTTTATTTGCCAATATTTTCATAAACTGATCTAGTAACTAGTGAAACCCTAGAGCCCTAAATTGCTATCACTCTAGAGGTTTTCTTTTGGTTATTGTCGCATAAGTTATACTCTATAAAAAGGCTAAGGAGAGGAAGGCACTAGGGCCTATAAGTGCCTACACCCTAGCACTTTGTCTCTTAAGGTCAAAATCTAGGAGGACTTAAGTTGCTACTCCTCCTATACTATTTCCCTCTTATAATTTTTTGTATCATCATTAATTTGCAACCTTATAAGGAGCCACCCAGATTGACTCCATTTACCCCTAAAAGGAACTAGTATTCAACTCTTGTTTCTTGACAAGAATCATCAAACTTCAAACTCAATATCTCTCCCTAATATCTTACTAACCTAAACTATCTTACTAACCTAGTCTAGGAATACTAACCACTAAGTTATTGTTGTTATAATCTCTGCTGCAACATTCATTTTGCATCCTATCCAAACTTGTTTGACCACTTAAATCAATCCATAAATTGTATAAGGAAAGTTACAATCAACCAAGACTAAATTGTGCATCAAATTGCATTTCTAAATACTTTTCTCAATATTTTACTACTTTTTTCATTACTTTATTTTGTTGTTGCTACAATTATCATTGGAAGCCTGTTAGAGTTTATTTTGTGATTGACGTATATCTAGAAATTGTATAAGACAAGTGTTATCATTTCAAGACTTCACAATATCTTGCTATATTTTCTATTCAAGTGCATTTTATGGATGTTATTACAACTATCATTAATTAATTATTGATACTATATATTTATCAATTGCTTCATACATTGATTGGTAGTAGTCATCTCTATAAACTTGAATTCTTGTTCATTGAAGCATTCATCATCACTTTTTGTTTCCATAACTTTTTGTGTTGTATTGGTAAGGGGAAGGTACACTTTATTCTCCTTTGCTTCATCGAACAAGACTTAAGTCTATTTTGAGTGTGTAACAACCCTCCTCGTTACGACAACAACGCTGATAAAAGGTGCAATTTTTTT
>JZKD02S1867310.1:39178-54638 GCA_000966675.3 Picea glauca
GATCCTTTTATGAGATGGATTGAGCACTTTCCTAGAAGTGTAATTGGAATAATTTTGTCCCTCCCTCCCACCTCCATGAGCTAGACTTTAGGATTTCCTATAATATGATACATGCTCTAACTCATGTTTTTTTTTCTTAACCTGTCATTGTTTTGGTTTATTATGAAACACAGAGGAAGGTATTATGAATTTCTAGGATGGTTTCAATGGTTATATGACTACACCTATCATTCAACAAGCGGGTAAGTAGTAGTAGGTAGGAAGTTGCATTCATTGTACATACCATTGCATATCATTTGAGCATAGTTGTAGTTGCAATTTTTATATTGTCTTGATTCATTATGTATATATGTATGCTCATGATCATATTCTAGACTAGATATGATTTTATTTGTTTATTATTGTTGGGCTCGTGATATGATCGATTTTATGACGTTAATTAGATCCTTTTTGCCAAATGTGTATATGTGTTTTCATGTTTTGAAGAATATTTTGAAGAATTTTTGTGTCAAATCTCTATGATCCACACCAGGTATGCATAACTCATATTTTATGATGATCTTGAATGTAACTCAGTATGTTTTTATGTTTCCAGTAATCTAATTCGCATTTTTTGGTGTCACAGGGAGAAATTGCAGCTTGTTTTTTCTTTCGACACTCAGTTTGGTACTCCATCCGGCACTCCGTCCTGCACAAAAAATGATGGGTGATTTGGCGGTTACGGTATTGGTGACCAGTTATGGGCGAATCATAGACATGGGTTTTTCTCATGCTCATGGTCTCCAACTACTGAACTCTTGACAACTTGATTTGGGTTGTTATGTTGGGCGATTATTGGCTCGTCTCATTTCAACAGTTAGGGCACCTTAAATGCAATTTACTGTTTTTAGAAGAGGATTGGCCCTCCAATGGCTGACCTCTCAGCCTGTAAAACTTATAAATACCACCTCAGTGGTCAGACAATAGAAAAATAAGTTCAACAATAGAGAGTTAGAGAGAAAGACAATTTTTATTGTTATTTTGCCAAAATTGTGTAAAACCTGGGTTTTTAGTTTTAATGGTGAAATCGATTTGTTGAAGTTTGTGGTGTGCATTTGAAGAGTGACCACGACTTGTAGGGGGGAACACTAGCAGTCTGGGTAACTATCCTATGATTTTTCTTTTGAATTAAGTAGCATAGATATCTTTTTTATTTCTTTTCCTGTACATCAATTGTTATTTTTCTTTCTCACTGTATAAATTGTTGTTATAGCTTAATTGTTTTAGTTTCCTTTTGCAGGTTAATATGAAGGATCTTGTTAATATGCAATGACTTTGTAGTTAGTAGAAGAAAGATTGCAAGCTTAGATACTAACCCCGTGTGTGATTATATAGTACATTAGACTTTCTTTATGCTGAAACAAAGTTTAAAATAGAGTTTAAAACATAGTTTTAGAACATAATTTTAATTCATGCTTTCTTTGACAGGGCTTCGGTGGATGGATAGTGTTAGTTCTAGTTTTCATTGTTAGATTGCTTATCCAATTACTGTTTAGTTTTTTCTTATCTAAGTTGTTAATTAGTTTACTCATTTTCATTACTTATCATATGCTAGAATAATGTTTAATTTATGTTTATAAGCATTTCTCTTTTTGCAATTTGAATTGTCAAATAGAACTAGTTTAGTTTACTTCATGCAATTTCTTTCTTAGATCTAGGTAGCAATTTCAATTTGTAGTTAATGATTGAATTTAGTATATTATGATTTTGCTTACGTAGTATAGAGTGCAATTGAATTTCATAGCACAATCTCTTTTTACTATTGATCGTTAATGCATGATTACATAATAACATGGATATGTAGGGTAATCGATGTTGTTTTCATGATGGCTAAGTTCTCACTGGATTGCTTAATTCACACTTTTCATTTTTCTATTGAAGTCAATATCAATTTTATCCCTCTCGAATTATCTTTCATTGTTAAGTGCCATCATGATATTATAAGACACCAGAGACATTCACACAACCATCAACACTATATTTGAGTTTTCATAGATTAGAAGATAACTTTCTTTCTTTCATAGATTAGAAGACAATTTTCTTGTTGTTGTAGGATAGATAGTCTTTTGATTTGGTATATTAAAGAGTAGTTTTCTTATCATAGATTAAATATTATTTGTTAATCCCTCTTACTTTCAATTAAGTAGATTTCCTTTCATAAATTAGAAATAGTTGTGAAGTTTGATTTAAGAATAGAGTTCACTTGTCTCTTAGCTTAGTTAGTTGCTTATTGAGTAATCTTAATTAGTTTACTTGTTGTATAAGTTATCCGAGGTTAGTTATTTGTTTACCTACTTTAATAGGTTAGTTTCTTACTTGTCTATTCTTTCTTTGATAGTGTAGTTGCTTGTTTATTTACTTGCTTCCACATGATAGTTGCTTATTGAATTTAAGTAGGTTAATTATAAGTAGTTTGCTATTGGTATTTTCTTATTAGATGAATAGTTTTATTTTGCTTATTGTTATGAATGAACTAGTTTGATTTAAGTAGGGTTTCCATTTTCTTTCTTAGAACTATCCATCGATCCTTCATTCAAAGGTTACTTAGGGTACATAGTTTGAATTCCTTAGTAGGGTTTGATCATTAGATAGCTTTTCTTGAATAGGTTATCCCTTAGATAGACACTTCCTTAGTTAGACTATACTACTACCATCCCTTCTACCTTGGCATATATATTGCTACAACTCTAAGTTTACTTACCCCGGGTTGACAATTTAATTGAGGGTTTTTAGTGTGTTTTTAGTGCATATAGAACACCCATCATTTTGGCGTTGTTGTTGGGGAGTTGTCTCAAGGTAGGAGATAGTTAGGAAATATATCACTTCTAAACCTTAGCATTAGTTTGGTGGCGGGGGGACTTTAAGACGAGAGGTAAGAACCTACGCATCTACTATAGCAGGTTCCCCCAAACCCAATGGTAGTTTTTATTTTTGTTGTTTTCTTTCATGAACAAACCTAGAGACCCAAAAGGTAGATACATTAAATCTAAATCATACCTTTCAACCAAGGTTCATTTCAACCTTTTCGGGGGAAGGAACATTCCACTCATAAGCTCCACAGATCGATACTGAAAAAACAGGATCTATCTCAACCCAAAGAGCTAAACAAGTCTCTAAAGAGACTAAGACAGAGAGAACTATAGAACAGAAAATTGAAGCATCAGTAATAGTGGGACATGAGGCAAGACCATTCAAGCCCTCTGAAGAACCAACCAACACAACCTTTGTTTTCTTACCACCAGGAGAATGAATTCGAAGGTGACCATCAGTTTGGAAGAACTCTCTCAAATCCTAGCAGTAGTTGGGATCTCTTCTTATCAAGAAGAACACATCTTGACAATAGACAAAAACTTGAATACCTCTCCAAAAATATTAGAAGAATCAAGGTCCTATGAGATACAAAATGATTTTCCTTGCCAAAATGAAAAGGAAGCTAAAAAATTATGGACTACATCCAGTGGAGAGAAATCATTAACACCCAATATTGACGAGTTCTCAACATCCATCTCAACAGATCCTTTATTGAGGAGTTCTCAACATCCATATCAATAGATCCTTTATGTACTTTAGAAATAAATCATCTAGAAGAAGAGGATCTGCATAACATGATGAAGGAGAGCATAGAAATTATTGTTGATGAACATCAAGATTACATTGAAATTTGGTTTCAAGAGGTCATTGGGACACAATGTTATTCTCTTCTTCAACACCTTCTGATGCCAAAACAAGTAGGTTGGTTGGTTCTTCATATCCAGGTAATCACTGCGGTAAAGTTTTCATATGCGGATATGAGTATGTTTCTTATATTTCTTCGCACATGGTTACATTGGAAAAATTCTTATACTTGAATAAAGATTTTTCTTTCTTTTTAGGTAGGGTAGAATAGAAAATAAAAATTGCACGTTGTTAGTTTAGCTTAAATTCTAATGAAACCTCATTTTAAGTTTTCTTTTTAATAAAAGAACTATGAGATACATGTTCTAGTGACTTGATCTCATTGATATTATTATTTTTTGATATTTTAGAGTGTGGTTTTTGACAAATAGTCCTAGAGATTTCTGTAAGTATTTATTTCACTAGGAGTAGACAATTTCAAGGAGATATAAAAGAAGATTTTTTCTTCAAAACATTGCTATACTTGAACCTTGTTGTCTGCTAAGCATCAAATGAATAATGACTTGCTTTAGTTAGCCCTGTTTTTGCAAAAGATTTTCATCTTCTTTTTCTCAAGGCATCTTAAGAAGTAGTTTCTCTTGAATACCTTCGCCACTTTATAAGGAAGTGATACCATAACCATCAAGCTTAGAGGTCTCTCATACAATTTCTCCAAGAAACCTAAGTAAGTAAGAAAAGTATCTTTATTAAAGAGTAACAAGGTGGTTTCATTAGCAGTTAGTCATGGAAACATCACAATAACTTACAAAAGAAGAAAGTAAGTTGAGCCTAGAGATACCTTTTTGTTCTTTCTCAATGGTACCATCCACTACACACTAAATAAATTGATTATATCATATCTTTAGATAGGCCACATCCGCTTAAGTACACCTTACATTAGGACAATCACTAAGGAATATAACAGAAAGTCATCCTCTAACATAAATACCATCCCAATTGAAAAAAATAAAGAAAAAGTTGTTTTCAGAGTTGTTCCCCCATCTTCTTGCATAAAGCAATCTTATACTAAAATATTAAAAGATGGAGGGCCAGTCTCTGAGGGTGTAAGAGGCTAACCCATCGGGATACTGAACAAGTCTGCTGGCAGTGGGTACCAACCTGTGGTATGACTAGGTAAACCCGTCGGGGTACTGAACATGCTTGATGACAGTGGGGCATTCTACCTAGCAAGGATGATAATTTGACAAAAAAATAAATAATAAATTTAAACGTGTCTTGATGTACGAAATTACTTGCAGAAAAAGATGACATGAAGTATGTATGATTAAGCTAAGGTTAATCAACTCCATAAACTTTCCATTGGGAACTATGATGCAGGAGCATCGCTCACTCATCAAGCGAGCTAGCACATTTAGAGGAAACAGCTGGATAGTGCCAGCACACAAATTTTGAAATGCTTTGGAAAGTTGTTGCGCCACCCTTTAGATGAAGGCATTCATAAGGAGCGCACTATGTATATTGTAAATGGACAGTGAGCCTTTAAGCTCACGTCCTTAGGTAGCTAAGGCATTTAATAGTTTTAATGTTGTTACATAGGAATTTATTATAGATTTGATAGTTGTATAATTCGAGAGGGAAAACGGAATATAGGCACCCTCCTTTGTACATTGTAACATTAGCAATTATCAAACAGGATCAAGAGAAGAGAAGAGCAGAGAACTGGTGAAGAACACCCATGTATAGATTGAATTAATAGAAGGAAGTCTTTGATTCACTTTCATGGTTTGTGTTGTTTCTCTGTGTTGATATTATTCTCATGTATGTTTTCTTTCTGTCATACGTTTTCTTTGATACGCTGCGTATGTGATTTCATAGTTGATTAGAAATCTGTGAGAAAGAGGAGAATGAGTTTCAATTGTTTCTCTGTCTAAGACAGGGGATTCCTGCATAGAGTGCAGTGGAATTCATCCGCATAGAGTGCGTTGATGAGGCTAGATAGTTAAACTCTTATTCTCATCTGCCCAGAAGTTGAATTGGGTTATTAGAGTGTGCGGGAGAAGCGTAGGCCGGAGTTGAAATCTCAGCAGTTAGCCAGAGCAGGGGAGAACAGGGGCTACTGTGGCTGTTAGTGCACAGGACCTGAAATAATTCGACTCTTAGAGAACCGTTGAAGGTCGAGCACATAGAGTGTGCGAAAGGTCTCTGAGGGAATCAGAGCCTACAAGCTCAGGAGGAATAGTTCCTTCTTGACACCGTAGGAGAAGGACCTAGGAGGGGCTTGAATATAAACATAGCTTTGGAGCAGGAGAAATCCTCAAGGAGGAGAATCGACGGCTAGGGATCGCTGTGGAGAATCGTGAAGTCCCGCAGACCGTCAGATCATGGAGAAGTAGCGAGGAATTTAACTCTTGGGCGTAGGAAGAACCCATAGCCATCGCATATCGGCATATTGGGGTTTGTGTAGACAAGAATTCCATACCCTTTGAAATCGTGAGGAGCGATTTCCCGAATTAATCGGAGCCGCCGATCATATAGGGACACGTGGCGTGAGATCCCTAGGACTCGGGGTTCGACATTCGGGGTTTTCCAAAAACACAAGTATCGCGACCTTTGAAATTGCGATCCCGCGATTCTCTATATAGCGGAGAGAGAAGGTGACGTGGTAGGGAGGCAGCGCACGTGCCATCGGATTTCGGGATTCAGGAACTCACCGTGTATGTGAATCGTAGTATCGTAGGTGCCAATTTCCCGATAGGGAAATCCCCGATAAGAATGAAGTTGTTGACTCTTTGACCATCGGGGTTCGAGGTATTGGGTTGCATGTGAACTGTGCTCACGGGACTCGCGAAATCGCAAATTCCGATTTCCCAACTTTGGAGGGAGGTCAGAAAGGAGTGTTGTGGGTAGTGAGAACTCCCGAGAGGAGTTGGAAGAGTTCTTTGACTCTTCAAGCCTGAGACGAAGAAGGTCCTGGTGTGAGCGGGTTTCCGCTGAGGGTGACTTGCGTCAGAGTGGTATCAGAGCCCGAAATCTTGTTTGTATATTTCAGGCGAGAGAAAGGAAGGAGAAAGGGAAAGCACTCTGATACACATGACTTGCGTCAAACTATCTATGAGACTATCTTGAAACTCTCTTGCCTACCTCTTCTTATCTATATATAGGATCTTTTCTCCTATAGGTGGGGCCATCTTCTAACCATCTCGTCAGATCAATATGTGAAATTTATCTCTACACTTAAAAGATGTAAATCTTTGACTATTGGGAGAACTAACTGGTTTCCTATATTTTTTATTATGAGGTGTCACAATACTTAGTTGTGGGGGAGGGGTTCATGAGTTGAAAAATGATAACATTGCCTAGAAGAAGTAAATATTTGTAAAAATTCATGTATTGTTTTCATGATACAGGTTATTACATCAACAATCATTTTATTTTTGAAATGCTAATCTCTATGTGCTTTAAATTGTTGTACATACCCTTAACAGACCACTTTATTGGCTTATTTTTGTTACAGGTTTTTCATTATAGGATTGAAATTACATGTCTTATGCGAGTGGATTGATTAAGCATGGTGGAAAAATCAATAACAATGGAACACTCTTATCCTACCTCTTCTCCTATTCACTATGTTCGTGGTCTCTGAGGAATCAATTGCCTCGACCACAAATTTCCCAAGAGTTGGAGACCACTGGTTTAAACACCACCAGTTTCCAGGATCAAGCTATAACAGGGTTTTCAAACCCGAATTTCAGAACATTTCTAGAGCTAAGGGATACTCCAAAGAGTGAATAAAAGAGGATCTAATCAACCCTCTCATATTATTCACCAAATGGATCACATGTGAAGGTAGATATTTTTTCTTTAAAGCATGTCACTTTCGATTATTAGCTCACTTTCAGTTCAATAAGCCATTGAATTTTCCCTTTTACTTCTTAAAGAGTATTGAGAAGATGTCTTCCCAAGTGAGAAAGAATGTAACAAATCCCCATAATATCCTATTTCACCACGGCCTTATCAAACTACTTGTCTTAGCCGAGTTGAAAAAATAGGGGAAAATGTGGGATGAGTTCATTTACCAATTTGAAAACCCTCATCTTACAGTCAAGACTAGAAATAAGACACTTGATCTAGGGACTATTACTCCACCCAAACCCTCATGCTCAAGCTATTCCTTTACCAGAACAAATTCCAAGAAACTTGTTGATACCCCTGCAGCCTCATCGAGCAAGAAGACCAATAAGCCTATTGCTGACCCCCCTCTAAAAATAGTAAAGACTAAGAATCCTACTGCTAATTTATGGCACGAGGACATGCCATATCCTCGGTCTAGGGGGAGTTTCCTGAGCTAAAAAATTCTAAGCACTTCCCATTTGTATAGCAAACCCATGAGACAAGGAAGTAGGATTTCTGTCAAAATTATGTCATACTGTCTTTTTACAATGTCTTGGGATATTATATCAGCAGTTGCTTGTATTGGTATGATAAATTATATACTGCTGACATCATTGTGTGTGTTATAAGATTACTGTGCATTTTTTATGTTTATAGAAGATTTCTTATACTTAACTATTCCTTGTGACAAATACAGAGAGATAATAACTGCTAAATACTTATTTCCATCTGTATTGCAAGCTTATGAAAAGAGGAACAATTATTTGAATTGTTATAGATCGATGAAAGGAAATAAAAATTCTCTTGTTCACCATGCCTACTAGTACAAACCAATCATTTTGTTAGTATTTGTTAGTTATGGCAGTCACGAGTGATCAAATTTACTCTTTCATGTGATTGATAGGGTTATTAGGTCAAATTGTTATATTTTCAAAATAAAATTATCAAATAAAATTTGACATCTATTGGTTGTAAAATGGTCATTGGTGTGTCTAGGTTTCATTACTACACCCTCCACTCATCCAAGGTCATAAATTTTCATCATGGTCATGTCATCATTCCTTGTCATAAATTTTCAAATGATTGTCATGATCACAGTTCTACTTCAAAATTGGTTTCTGAATTAAGGAAGATGAATTTGACAAAAGTGAAAGAGTTTTTTTGTCAATCATAGACCAAGAAACAAAAAATCCTTTATTATATACATAGGTGTTATTATTTGAGAGAAATTCCCCAAATACAGTTGCTATAGGAGGGTTTCTGCACATTTGGACAACTTGACTTCAAGTCAGTTTTTTAGAGGTTTGGAGAAGGAATTTGTAGTGCTTGATGGTTCCATTGTGTATAAGACATCATAAAATTTCTAACCATACCACTTTCAGCCCAAAAATCTTCTGGGAAGGCCTCCAAAATCCATCTCAAACACCACGTTGTGCTTATGCTAAGAGCATGTTGTGCTTCTGCAAGTTTTGAGTAACCAACTTCAAGATGGGATTATGAACAAATGGGAAGGTAATTTTGAAAACTAGAGGAGGTTTGTGTTCATCCAATACCCAAAAACAATAACCTCTCTCATTTTTTGAATATACATTATGGTTTGGGATATATTCAATTCTCTTAGAGGCCTATTTTTTCAGAAAATAAAACATTATGTTTTTCCTGTTTTAGTCATGTTTTCTTTTCGTGTTTTCCTAACAAATGAACGTGAATTTTTGAAAGCTAAGAGAGGTTTGTATCAAGGACATATTCAAAAACAAAAACCTCTCTCATTTTATACACATGAGTTACTTTATTGTAGTTACATGTGTCACTTTGATACCTATGTTTCTGGGAAATAACTTTTGGAACTAATTTTGCAGAGGTAAAATTGTTGTTTTGCATGGTTTAAAGGATCAAGGGTATAATATAAATCTCAAGGATTCCTCACGTGTCATCAGAAGCCTCCAAAAACTCCGAACCCTCTAGTTCAAACTTAGATAGCATGAAACACTGAGTCATCATTTACACCATGATAGCGTTGTCCTACATGCCAAGATGAATTCTCTATAGAATTTGGTTGATGATATGAATGGCACTGATAATAGTCTCTGGATGCAATTGAAACATCACAAAAGGCCCAAGACAAAATCCCTTGGGGAATACGGAGAAGCTTCTAAAGCTAATCCACCCCCTCCTTCGCAAGTTTGGTCATGAAGGTAAATTTCTTTTTGTTTGCAGTGGGGCCTGCAAAATCTTAGGTGTGGGGGTAATGTTGGGCCTGTGATATGATTGATTTTATGACATTAATTAGATCCTTTTTTCTGAATGTGTATATGCGTTTTCATATTTTGAAGAAGTTTTTGAAGATCTTTTGTGTCAAATCGCTATGATCCACACCATGTATGCATAACTCATGTTTTATGATGATCTTGAGTGTAATTTATTATGTTTTTATGTTTCCAGGAATCTAATTCGCATTTTTTGGTGTCACAGGGAAAAATCGAAGCTTGTTTTTGCTTCAGGCATACAGTCCGGTACTCCATCTGACACTCAGTTCGGTACTCCATCCAACACTCTGTCTTGCACAAAAACGATGGGCGATTTGGTGGTTGCAGTATTGGCAGCCAGTGATGGTTGAATCAGAGACATGGGTTTTGCTCGTGCTCATGGCCTCTAGCTACTGAACTCTTGACAACTCGATTTGGGTTGTTATGTTGGGCGATTATTGGCTCACCTCATTTCGGTAGTTAGGGAATCTTAAATGAAATTTATTGTTTTTAGAAGAGGATCGACCCTCCAGTGGTCGACCTCTCAGCTTGTAAAACTTATAAATACCACCTCAGTGGTCAGGCAATAGAAAAATAAGTTCAGGAATAGAGAGTTAGAGAGAAAGACATTTTTTATTGTTATTTTGCCAAAATTGTGTAAAACCTGCGTTTTTAGTTTTAATGGTGAAATAACTTTGTTGAAGTTTATGGTGTGCATTTGAAGAGTGACCACGACTTGCTGGGGGGACCACTAGTAGTCTAGGTAACTATCCTATGAGTTTTCTTGTGAATTAAGTAGCATAGATGTCTTTTTATTTCTTTTCATGTACATGAATTGTTATTTTTCTTTCTCACTATATAAATTGCTATTATAGCTTAATTGTTTTAGTTTCCTTTTGTAGGTTAATATGAAGGATCTTGTTAATATGCAATGACTTTGTAGTTAGTAGAAGAAATATTGCAAGCTTAGATACTAACCTCGTGTGTGATTAGATAGTAGATTAGACTTTCTTTATGCTGAAACAGAGTTTAAAATAGAGTTTAAAATAGAGTTTAAAACAAAGTTTTAGAACATAATTTTAATTCATTCTTTCTTCGATAGGGCTTCGGTGGATGGATAATGTTAGTTATAGTTTCCATTGTTAGATTTCTTATCCAATTACTTTTTAGTTTTTGATTCTCTACATTGTTAATTATTTTACTCATTTTCATTACTTGTCATATGCTAGAATAATGTTTAATTTCTGTTTATAAGTATTTCTCTTTTTGCAATTTGAATTGTCGACTAGAACTAGTTTAGTTTACTTCATGCAATTTATTTCTTAGATATAGGTTGCAATTTCAATTTGTCGTTAATGATTGAATTTAATATAGTATGAGTTTGCCTGCGTAGTATAGAGTGCAATTGAATTTCATAGCATAATATCATTTTACTGTTGATGGTTAATGCATGATTACATAATCACATGGATATGGAGGGTAATTGATGTTGTTTTCATGATGCCTAAGTTCTCACTGGATTACCTAATTCACACTTTTCATTTTGCTATTGAAGTCAATATCGAGTTTATCCCTCTTGAATTATGTTTTATTGTTAAGTTCCATTGCGATATTATAAGACACCAGAGACATTCACACAACCACCAACGCTATATTTGAGTTTTCATATATTAGAAGATAACTTTATTGCTTTCATAGATATGAATATAGTTTTCTTGCTATTGTAGGATAGATAGTCTTTTTCTTTCGTAGATTAAAGAGTAGTTTTCTTATCATATATTAAATATTAGTTGGTAATCCCTCTTGCTTTCAATTAAGTAGATTTCCTTTCACAAATTAGAAATAGTTGTGAAGTTTGATTTAAGAATAGAGTTCACTTGTCTCTTAGCTTAGTTATTTGCTTATTGAGTAATCTTAATTAGTTTACTTGCTGTAGAAGTTATCCTAGGTTAGTTAGTTGTTTACTTGCTTTAATAGGTTAGTTGCTTACTTGTCTCTTCTTTGTTTGATAGTGTAGTTGCTTGTTTATTTACTTCCTTTCACAGGATAATTTCTTATTGAATTTAAGTAGGTTAATTACAAGTAGTTTGCTATTGCTATTTTCTTATTAGATGAATAGTTTGCTTTTTCTTATTGTTATGAATGAACTAGTTTGATTTAAGTAGGGTTTCCATTTTCTTTCTTAGAACTATCCATCGATCCTTTATTCAAAAGTTACTTAGGGTACATAGTTTGAATTCCTTAGTAGGGTTTGATCATTAGATAGCTTTGCTTGAATAGGTTATCCCTTAGATATCCACTTCCTTAGTTAGACTATATTACTACCATCATTTCTACCTTGGCATATATATTGCTACAACTCTAAGTTTACTTACCCTGGATTGACAATTTAATTGAGGGTTTTTAGTGTGGTTTTAGTGCATATAGAACACCCATCAATTATATCATATATGAACAAGGGGTGATATCACCACCCTAGGGATTACTAATATCTTTTTTTGAGATTTAGAAGGCACAAGTCATACCATAAATGTTTAGGTTCTCATGTGCTCTAGCATGAGCACATGTCCCCGAGTTGGAGCCAGATGTTATCCACTAGCCTAGGGCTAACTAAGGAGATCACGTCTTGAGGCCCATAGGTCCTAGACATGGAGTATCAAGAGCCAAACAACTTGGGCATGGCCCCTAAGGGACCCTCTTTTAATCAGTGCAATCCACTTCTCACTAGTATTAGTATCCATCCCACTGGCCTAGTCTTGAAGTAACGGTGGGTGTTTCTCCATGAGGTAATGAGTTCGGGTATCATGGTATGTATCACTCTGAGTTTTGAAGAACTTGAATATGTTGTATTGAATCATTATTCATTTCATGAATTGTGCTTGGAAATTATTCTCTTTGCCTTGTTCATACCTGGAGAGGTGACATGGTATCGTATTAAGTTGATCTCCATTTAGGATGGGTTGCTACTAGGTGGACCTGTGAAAGGTCATCATCTGTTCCCTCCATACTTACCATTTTCTGTATTTATTCCTTGCATCTCCCCTATCCTTTTTTGGGCATTGGGATGGGCTACACTAGGAAGGGTTGTACCTTACCTCATGAGAAGAATGGGATAAAGGCCCAGAGGGTAAAAGTAGTTGGAAAGAGTTAAAATCCAATGTTGAAACCCTCGATATGCTTCGCCCAGGGATCCCTAGGAAAGTAGTGAAAAGGTTCTTAGCAAGAAAAGGGGACCCATAAGATAACATAAACACTCAAGGTATTAGTTGATGGATAGGGGGTCTCATCACGAGATGACCTATTATGAACATGGGCATGTAGCGATATGACACTACCATATATATCGTCACCAAACTAGGGTAATGGATCTTGGTGGCATAACCAAGAAAAAGGGGGTCTCATCATGAGCCAACCTTCTCATTTCCATGAAATGTTTGTGCATAACGCTGTCACCTCTGGTCATCAAGCCAAGACAATGGACCTCAACTATTCCCTTGAAGCATAAGAGAAAAATATCAAAATAAATAAATCTAATAGTAAAAGGAAATGAATGGGCTAGGAAAGAATTTCATTTATGACAAGGTGGAGCACAACCTCTACAAATGCACCCACATGTAAGACTTTAAATTTCCCTATTATTACATGCACTCCATTCCCAAACATCTACCCCATGCCACCTCATACACTTACATGACCTATATTAGACCCCACCTGGGAAACATCTGAAACTTCAGAGAGGTTGGCCCAATAGGACACTGTAATGCCTTCTCCAAACCTAACTTATCAAATTTCATAACATCTTTCAGCATTTGTTTGGGTTAAGGGGGTTTGATGCACATGTTTGGATAATTTAATTATTGGATGTGATTTACATGCTATGATACCTATGACTTATGAACCTCTAGAGGATGTACTTGTTTTGTTGGAGGACCTTTCTCGGTGGATAGGTACACATGAGGGAATGATTAGCTCATACCTTCATCGAGGCTTAAATCCCACAGATGGATATTGAAACCCCATCTAGAGGTAAGAATAAATTGAAGACTTGCACCAGGAGAAAGAAGGACGTTTCCCTTGGAGGCACCCTCGCAAACCTAGACCCAGGGGACCTTTCTTTTCCCACATGGACGTTATCCCTTCAGGGCCCTGGACGTCACCATCGTAGTCCTAGACATACCCTAGAGCTAGGGTTTCATTTTTGGAGACATTTGTGAGCCTGGTAACACGTGTGGAAATCTTTTGGGGCTTCTGGAGGCCAAGCGCCCCACTTTTCCAGCACAATGTTTCACTTATGGGGCTCAACGTCACCCTAGAGGGGAATGACATCACCCTTGGAGGTGTTTCTAGATGTAAATTAATTTTATTTATGTCAAAATTGAATTTTATTGTAAATTGGTGAGGTCAGCCTTATTTTTGACTTGAAAATTAATAACAGGTCAAATTTTTGTATAAATAAATATAAACTACTCTCATTTAAAAAAAAACTTGTCCTTGGATAAAATAGGTCTGAAATTTGCACCCTTTTAGGGTTATTGGCTGAAATTTTGAGGCCCCACTCTTTTTTAAGGCTGAATTTTGCAACTTGGAACAATTTTGGAAGTTTTATGGTGATCTTGCATGGTATTATCATGATTATTCTTGGTGCAAGTAAGTGAAATCTACATTTTGTCATCTATTGAATGGTTAATTGTATGGTTTTATTTTCTCATGCAAGATTATGAAATTGCATGGTGTATTTAATGCTTGACGTAAGAGAATTAAGTTGCTACTTTCTTACTTTTTATTTTCCAATCTTTTCATAAATTGATCTAGTAACTAGTGAAACCCTAGAGCCCTAAATTGCTAGCACTCTAGAGGTTTGCATTTAGTTATTGTTTCATAAGTTCTACTCCATAAAAAGGCTAAGGAGAGGAAGGCGCTAGGGCCTAGAAGTGCCTACACCCTAGCACTTTGTCTCTTAAGGTAAAAATATAGGAGTACTTAAGTTGTTACTCCTCCTAGAATGTTTCCCTCTTAGACTTTTGTGTATCATTATTAATTTGCAACCTTAGAAGGAGCCACCCACATTGACTCCATTTACCCCTAAATGGAACTAGTATTCAACCCTTGTTTCTTAACAAGAATCATCAAACTTCAAACTCAATCTCTCTCCCTAATATCCTACAAACATAAACTAACTTGCTAACCTAGTCTAGGAATACTAACCACTAAGTTGTTGTTGTTATAATCACTATTGAAGCCATCATTTTGCAGCCTATCCAAACTTGTTTGACCACTTAAATCAATCCATAAATTGTATAAGGAAAGGTACAATCAACCAAGACTAAAGTGTGCATCAAATTGCCTTTACTTTTCTCAAGATTTTACTACTGTTTTCATTACTTTATTTTTTTGTTTCTATAGTTATCATTGGCAGCTTGTTAGACTTTATTTTCTCATTGACATATATCTAGAAATTGTATGAGACAAGTGTTATCATTTCAGGACTTCACAATATCTTGTTATATTTTCTATTTAAGTGTATTTTCTGGATGTTATTACAATTTCAATTAATTAATTACTATATATATATATATATATATATATATATATATATATATATATATATATATATATATATATATATATATATATATATATATATATATATATATATATATATATATATA
>JZKD02S1867310.1:69082-82522 GCA_000966675.3 Picea glauca
AGTCCTCCCTAACACCTCCCAACCACCCTGAATAATAAATTCTTTGTTACTGCAACTTACGACAACGATATAAAATTATTCAATGGCTTACCAACCCTATTGTTGTTCTGTTACGCTGCTCAGTCCTATCTACATCAGTTCCTTTTGCACGCCCCTTGCACTTTCTGTTCTTCTAGATTTTATACTCTCTGCACCATATCCCTTTGATGCAACCTTCCTCTAGCATGCATCTCTGCTCCTGCGCACTGCCTCCTTTCTCACACTTGAATTTTCCCCACGAAAAAAACCCCTATCTCTTCTTTGCTCGAAATTCTTATAGTCTCTATTGTCTTTGTGCATGCAATATTCGCAATGCCTCTGCATGCTCACTCCACGCCAAATTCCTCCACCTCTTGAGTGCTTTGCGTGATCATCATCGTGACTCTTCAGCTTCTCTGGAAGTTCAACCCCTGCATCTATCATCACTAGATGTTATGCAGAGATTCCTTAGCCTCTTTGGCATTTCGAGACTCTTCGTCTTCTCTATGACAGTCGAGCTCACCTTCTCTGTTTCAGTTACAGGCCTCAATCCTCATCCAGCTGTCAATCGCCTCCACGAACATCTTCATCCCTCTTGAATATTCCCATAGGCTCTTCACCTTCTCTTTCAATCATCCCCAAGTGTTTTTGAGTCCTCTAGCTGAAACCATCAGTGGTTTCTGGCAGTTATACTATGTCATGCTATAGTAGCCCTCCGATTTTTTTCAAATTCACCTGCACCATTGGATTGATTCCAAGGGATCTTGTATTCATTTTGGAATTTTGGCTTTCGGCAGTTCAACATTCATGTGACCATGTGTCTCAACATTCCCAGACACGATCCTCGAAATTCTGAGGCGGAGCTCATCTGCACTAGGTCCTTCCTCCACGTGACCATAGGTTGCGCTAAAAGGTGCTGTGAACTCATGATCTTCATCGACCCTGTTCGACGGTCCATGATCTCGATGAATCAATGGTCCAGATCTTTTCGAGATCTTGCATCTCGCTGTTCCTTAGTTGGAGGTTATCGTCACTCCAAGTCGCGATAGGTGAATCTCTGAGATGGAGCTCAGATCAACGATCCACGTTCTTGGTGATCCGATGGTCCTGATCTTTTTGTGATCTCGCATCTTGTTGTTCCTTAGTTGGAGGTTCTCGTCACTCCAAGTCACGATATGCGAAGCTCCAAGATGGAACTCAGATCAACGATCCACATTCTTGGTGATCCGATGGTCCTGATCTTTTCGCGATCTCGCATCTCATTGTTCCTTAGATGGAGGTTCTTGTCACTCCAAGTCGCGATAGGCGAAGCTCGGAGATGGAGCTCAGATCAACGGTCCACGTTCTTGGTGATCCGACGGTCCTGATTTTTTTTGCGATCTCGCATCTCGTTGTTCCTTAGATGGAGGTTCTCATCACTCCAAGTCATGATAGGCAAGACTCCGAGATGGAGTTAGATCAACAGTCAAGATCAAACCTTGATCTGACGGCTAAGAGAAAACCTCGATCTGATGGCTAAGATCAAGCCCCGTTCCTTTGACTTTCCAGTCAGTGACATGACGATCTTTCACCACGTGTCCTCTTGATCCAACGGACCATGAATGTCATATCTGTCTTGCAGCTTCACCATATCTAATGGATATTGGTCCTTTTTACTTCCCCCAGATCCTACGTCCCAGATCTTCTCGCGATTTCTCCACTTCGCCATGTGATTTCTCGACACCTTCAACTCCCGATCTACGAAACCCCAAAATGGAGTCAGACCAACATAATTTGTCCTTTCGCATTTCACCTCTTCTTTCACTTTAATGAATATGCAGGTTCTCCCTGATCCAACAATGGTCGGATCTTATGCTCAGATATGATGCCTAAGATTGCTCCTCCTCTTATGCACGTTCTTCTTGTCTACAAACATTGCATTCGACTCTGCGCTAATTCCTCCTGAGCTTACTTTGTTCATGTTTTTCCATCGATGCAGACTCTGATCCTACCATCAATGACAAGTGCATACTACCTATAAAGCATGCCAACCATCCTCTGCACTATCTCTTCTGATCTTATTGAGCTTGCTCTGCAGCATCTTCCCAAACTACTTCTGATGCTCGTTTGTTACATTCTTCCTATACTCATGCCATCTTCACTGTTTTACTTGCCATCAATGACAAGCATATGCTATCTGTTAAACATTTGCCAACAAAAATGTAGTATCACCATCCTTTTAAAGGATTTATTACATGCAAACCATGGGTTGTGAAACCACAAGATACCAAAACCATGTTCCCAAAACTACCACTATTGACCTAGCAACTTTGACTCTTTTATCGAGTCAAGTTTAACCTAACACACATGAGAGTATATTTTCAATTCAATTTCGAACCAGGAGTTGTACACCATTAGATTGGAGAAGAGAATAGGTGGGCTTGAGGAGGAAATGACTCCCAAACCACTATTTGCACAACCATTGTCCATACTCTCGATAGAGAAGACTCCTCCAAGTACTTTGGGAACCTCAAAGACAATTAAAAAAACACTTCAATTGTTGAATTTATTTAGAGTTTATTGTTGAAATATTGGCCAATACTGAGAGGGGGGGTGAATCATTGTTGGGTTCCTTTTTTCACAAGGGTGAGCAAAAGGAGGTCCCTTAACTATATATCTAGTCTATCCATAAAGCATAACAAAGAGTTATTATGTTAGTGGCTCAACTAACATAAAGAAAAAAGAAATAGACAACAATGAAACAAATTTAAACTAAGCAAGTAATCATTTAAAATGAATGCACAAAGAAAACACAAGATATAGATACCAAGTAAATTAATCTTCGAATCGATACTCCTTAGATAAATATGGGAAATTATGAGTCTCATCTTCCTCCTTGGAAGGCTCTTGAGTCCCCAAGTACAAATTCTTTAGTCTACTAACAATGGATAAAAAAGGGAAATGGTGAAGAAAAGAGTGTTGGACTACTGAAGAGGAGAGAGTCCTAACATTTTCTATGGATGCCCAAATCTTTCTAAGCAGAATATGGCTTCCCCAAGATAAAAATGAGCAACATAAAAATACTCAAATGCTTCTTTGTTTTTTCATACAATGGCTCTTTATTTATGGGAAGATGGTAAGATTTTTCCCAACTAGTTTAAAATATGAATGGGAGGCCATTGGAGGTACTTCCCATCCTTTTTAGTGATCCCAAGGAGAAATTTAGGGGTGATTTTGGTTATGGGGGAGATACACTCCATTCCAAAAGTGGTTGAGGTCCGACCAAACTCATCAATGTGACATTTGTGTGTCTGTGTGGGTCTTCTGAGTGTTAGTTGCACGGATTGCACCATGTGTGCATTGTACACCGTGTTATCCCAAGTGGATGTGCACACGCTACTTTTGTTGGATTTTCACATATTTCTAGAACCAATTTTATATAGTTTTATGATTGTATTACCAAACTGAGTGTAATCATTCCATAAGTATTGGTAGTATGTTGTGTTTGTGTTAACTGTTTCTTCATCCATTGTCTGTATTTTTGTTGATCCATTTTTTGGTGATAGACGATTCCCCCTCATATGTGAGGTTAGGAGCATACGTATAGACTAAATACATCATTGTTTCTTTGGTGATGATGACATTGTGTAGAAAGTGAGAAAACTTGAACGTGAGGAGCTGTGAGAGCCATCTGTTGGAGGAAGAGGTGATAGAAGATCGGTACAAAGTATGCTAGAAAAGCAAAAGTGTTTGTACAAATGAGGCAAGCATGCCCCATGCTTGTATCATGAACCCATGAAAACAAAATAGTGACTATTGTAGTTCATGACATATATATATGCAAATCCCTAGGGGCGTAAAAAACAATAGAGGATGGTTCTGATGATTGAACAAGATCTAAATCAAGATATGAAAAACTCAGAGGAATTGATGGCCTATTAAATGTATAGGTATTTGGTTCATAGTGACAACTGCAACAATTTCATAGTAAGACCCATCGTAACATGAAATGGCATTGGTGTTGGTGTTGACTATTATGGAGATTGATGACATCGAAAAGCAATGATGACTCATTATTTTTTGTCTCAGGAAACTCATAATAGGGGTATGAGAGCCAAGATACTATTGCCTACTCGAAAACATGTATTGGCGTCAACATGTAAGGAGGTGTGCTTGTAAGAAGAAAAGAGCGTATTGACATTGATGGGTCAAAAATGGTGTCAGCAACTGTATTGGTGAAGGGGGTAGTAATCATGAACGATGTCTGGAATTATGGGATTCCACAAATTCCCTTGGTTGTGGGGTATTAATGGATGGAATCAATCGTAAAATAATGTCTGGTGTTAGGGGGATGACCATATATGAGAAACGCTATGTTGAATGGGTGATATTGCAAGGAGATGTATCATATGTCAAAATATAGAGCGAAATGGGACACATAGGTCTATGGTGGTCAAAAAAATTTCTTTGATACAAATGGCTTGCAGAGAATGTGAGGGAAGTGAGATGCCCCAACCAAGGGTAATAAGGGTTGTGATGTACCAAGGGAAACATTCCATCAGGTGCGATGGAGAAAAAGTTGTTGTACTTGCTGAAATGTAAAACATGCTTTTTACAATTACTAAATGAATAAAAAAATAATTGGGTTGGAAGTACATGTAAAAAAATGGGTTCCCCAATAAAGTATGGCTTGGCCTTCTAGGGGCGCAAGTAAATAATGGTGGAGGGTGGAGGGCCCATTGGTTAGTTTTTGTAACATTTATATGAATGGAGGATAACATTGTTGATGGGTAATTGATGTTGGATGATATGGAGGGTTAATGATAATGCAAAGGTGCATTTAATGTAACCAAACAACATAATGTGGGATTCCATAATGGGGTGGTTATCTTGATGATGAGGAATAATTATGAGGTTATTTCTCTAGGGTGTAACATTACCAGGTCTACCGAGACTAATGGATAGAACAACATGAGTGTCAATATGCCAAGGGGGTAATATATGTGGGACAACTCATGGAGGTGAGAGAGCTACCAGATGAGAGTACCAGAATGAAATGGAGGTGATGGTACCATAGAGTTGGGTGTGGGGATCCTAAGGATAAATTTCAAGGGGTGCAATTGGGATATGAATTTGTTTTCCAAGGGTGTGAGTGCATGCCATTTTTGAACATATACTTGAAGGGTCCATAGGGTTTCCAAGACTAAATGGGTTGTATATTGTTGTACCAAGTACCTGAACACACAAACATCAAATACCCAAAGTGAAAAATATCTCATGATAAATAACATATGATAGTTATTTGATATAAATGATAGTGAGAAAGCATACCTGAGATTTTGACATTGCTGGGAAAAATGGTCTGTTGATGAAAATTTTTGGTTCCCCTAGAAGAAGGCCAAGGAAAAATGAGTTCCTAGAAGAGGTAATCCATAAAGGAGGGTATGGTATGATGCATTCATAGAAAAAGGAACTCCTTAAGGGAGGCCAAGGGACCATGGGTTCATGAAAAAGGAACTCCTTAAAGGAAGTCAAGTAACAATGAGTTCCTGGAAAAACGCATTGCCTGAAGGAGGCAAGGGAGCCATGGGTTCCTGAAAAATGCACTCCCTAAGGGATGCCATGGAACAATGGGTTCCTAAGAAATTCACTCCCTGAAGGAGGTCGAGGAATCATGGGTTCAAAAAAAAATGAACTTCCTAAGGGAGGCCACATAACAATGGGTTCCTGAGAAAGGAGCTCCCTAAGGGAGGCCGAGAAACCATGGGTTCTCAAAAAATAACTCCCTAAGGGAGGCCATGGAACGATGGGTTCCTGATAAATGCACTCCCTGAAGGACTTTGGGGAACCATGGTTTCTCGAAAAAGGCACTCCGTAAGGGAGGCCAAAGAACAATGTGTTCTAGAGAAAGGAACTCCTTGAAGGAGGCCAAGAAACCATGGGTTCCCTAAAAATCACCCCCTAATGGAGGCCATGGAACAATGGGTTCCTGAGAAAGGAACTCCTTAAAGGAGGTCGGAGAAGCATGGTTTCCTGGAAAAGGAAATCCCTAAGGGAGGCCTCAAAACAATGGGTTCCTGAGAAAGGAACTCCCTAAAGGAGGCCGGGAAACCATGGGTTCCCGAAAAATCACTCCCTAAGGGAGGCCATGGAAAAATGGGTTCCTGAGAAAAGCACTCCCTGAAGGAGGTCAAGTAACCATGGATTATTGAAAAATGCACTCTGTAAGGGAGGCCACATAACAATGGTTTCTTGGAAAAGGAACTCCCTAAAGGAGGCTAGAGAACCATGGGTTCTCGAATAAGGAACTCCCTAAGGGAGGCCATGGAATAATGGATTCCTAAGAAAGGAACTCCCTAAAGGAGGTCGGGGTACCATGGGTTCCTGAAAAAGGAACTCCCTTAGAGAGGCCAAGGAACGATGGATTACTGAAAAGGGGACTCCTTGAAGGAGGCTAGGAAACCATGGGTTCCTGAAAAAGGCACTCCCTAAAGTAGGTCGGGGAACCATGGGTTCCCGAAAAATGAACTCCCTAAGGGAGGCCACAGAACAATCTGTTCCTGAGAAAGGAACTCCCTGAAGTAGGCTAGGTTTTTCAATGTGGGGAACTAAGAATGACCAACACTAAGGGGGCCTTGCCGCAAGAAGTAATGAAATTATCTTGGTGGATCATTACAATTAAGCCACGTGGTTTGTAATAACATGATATCTAGGGGCACTGGACATAAGGTTTTTCTATAATGGTTCCCATGAAGGGTATATTGTGATATGGTGTTTTTCGAGAGCTAGATCTTATGGGACCAAGGTGGGAAGTGGTATTTCCCCCTATATTATGATATGAGGTCTAGGGGAAGGGTTGTTGCCAAATACCCAATATTATGGACCAAAGATAAAATAATAGGCAGTTTAAAGTTGAACATCCACCAAAGAGGATCTGAAACAATGTATCAAATCCATTGTTTTTTCTAATATCTATTGGGGGGGTTGGTACTTTAAATTGTGTGGAAATATTTCCTATATTGGCATGATTGGTCATCATGGAACTGGAGTCCTTGATATCCCTATCAGTTTGATGATATGATCTTATTTGATAGGAAGGAATGACCTTATCAAGGGTGATAATATTATAGGTTGCACCAATTGAATTGTTAGGAGTTTTCCAATAGTGGATATGAGAACCTAGATGGAGGTTATCACTAGAATCACTGAAAGAAGTAGTGGCCTCAAATAATTCTTCATCCTCTGGGAAGAATGTAGTTGAGAGTTCATGGTTTCCTTTTGGTTTGGGGGAAGAAATATACATGGATGACCCCAAGGATGAATGAATCCACCCATCCTTCAAGCCCAAGTGGTAAGGAGGTGGTTCTATAAGCATGGGCTCATTTTTAAGGGGTGTGGATGTTGCATGACTAACGATAGTGGACACATAGTGCATGGAATCAATGTGAAAAACATGAAGTGATATTATATTATCATAATATTTAGGGAGGGGGTCAGTGTAGGAGAGTTGATCTATGGTGATGATGCATCCCTCATGTGGGAATATCATGACTTGAAATAGTGAATACACCACAACAATCATGGCATATATGAAATCATGGCCCATGAGAATATTGTAATCCACCAGACCATCCATGACAGTGATATTGATCAAAATTGTCTTACCACCTAACTCAATGGGGATATTAGGTAAGATCCTTAAGAGGGAACATAGTCTATCATCAAAGGCTCTTAAATAATTCATCAATGGGATAAGAGTAGGGGATCCTAGTTTTTTCCATAATCATGAGGACATAATTGATGAGGATACCCCATCATCTATAATACACTGATAAATTGTAAAGGTGTTAACAACGACCTATATTTTAAATGGGGTAGAAGATGGAAATCATTCTTGGATAATTTGATCCCAATTAAAGGTTATGGGTTGTGATGGGTGTAGTTATACACTTCCATTTTCATGAAAAGGATAGGGTCTATAAGAGATTGTGGTACTAGAAGTGGAAGGGGTGCCCCCAATTCTACATGATTGAGCATCAGTCGTGAGGTAGATTGGGTGTTAGGGAGGATTACCCATGTGAGGGGTAACAAATTATGTCTATGTGCATGGAACCTCACCTGATGGAGTAATGGGTGCATGTTGGGGGAGGGGGCACTTATAAGTAGTGTAAGGAGAACTACTAAGTTTATGGTGTTGCATGTGCTCCAAACAAACTGCTTGGACTAGCTCTTTAGTGAGTTTAGGACACTGATGGGATGGGTGACCATAGAGTTCACAAAATGGGAAAGGGTGATTAGTATATCCATGGGTGGTACATATATGATTGGTTTGATTTTAGTTCTAGTGAACACTATGAGTTTCCCCATCCATGCAAGCATTTCCCCCATGCCATCGGAACTGATAGTAGGTGTTCCTCTTCTTACTACTTATGTGTGGTGGTTGGCCAATATAACTAGGAGAGGGGGCCTAAGATTTTCCTAACTGGGAAGAAGAGAATTGGGTTATATATGGTAGGTTTTGTGATCATACCATGGTGGTTTATGGTTGGAGATCTAATTCCAGAAGAGGAAGGGCTACTACATGGGTGGATTGTTCTGGATAGTGGTTCCTAGAGAAGTGGACCCAAGTAAAGCTAATCCTAAAACAATGGCACTCATTGGTGTGTGTGTTGAATGTATTGATTTGTCAACCAAATTGGGAACACCTCCCAAGATTGGGGGGAGGTTTTCAGATGTTCCAAATGATGGGGGTGTTGTGGTTCCCCTATGTTTATGGACTATTTGTATATGTGTGCAAGTGGTAGTGAGAAGAAAAAATGAACAAGTGCTTCAGTAAATGTGGAGTATCTCAAAAATGTTTTGAAAGCTATATGTAATTAATGAGTGGTAATCATACATAAACAAGTAACAATATAAGATGGTTTGGGGTTTTATCACTGCATGTGGGGAAATAAAAATACAATAGTAAGTGCATGTGTCCTATCCGATGAAACGTTCTTCCTCTCAAAAAGCATTGAGCCTTCCAAAATCACTCAACAGTGGGGCATGAATCCACCAGAAGAGAAACTAGTGAAGGTATGACTAATCAGTTATAATGAGGGGTGAAGGGTGCATATCCTGAAAGGATTGGTGATATTTCCCAACAACCATTCAAAATATGATTAAGGTGTGATTGCATCCCACAACCACCACCTGGATAGATACAACCTAGAATTGGCCACTAAGCTACCTTCTTTAAGAGAGAAATTTAGATGTTTGACCTCAACAATCGATCACAGGATAGATTCTTTCCAAAGGTTGGGTGACCTAAGGAAGCACACACAGAACAAATGGACCTTGACCTTCGACCCTTCATGGTGTCTCCCTTACTTATGGTGTAGGAATGCTTTATTGGGAGGAATTTGGTATCCTAATTCACAACATTCTAAGTTTTAATGAGAAAAGGATAATGGGGAGTTATTTGGATACCTATCCCCAAAATCATAACTTAGAATACAATTTTATTTTGGTGTTCCTCCTCTAGAGGTTAGAAAATGTGTTGATTATGGTTGCTTTTGGGATATTGAAAGTGGACTATGAAGTTGAGTTCACGGGCTAACTTCATTCATTAAGAGTTGTGTGAGAAAAATATTTTGTCAAGCAAGTGAGTCCCTTGTGATTATCCCAGATCGATTATGGACGTAAGGAAAATAGCATACCATGGTCTCAATTCTCTAAAAAATACCTCTTGGATATGTAATGTTGTGTGTAAGAAGTGATAGTGAGTGATGAAATTTTAATAAGTCAAGTGAGAAAATTTTGGCATGTGGACATCGCTTGGTCCTTTACAATGGTTGTTTACTTCTAACTTACTAGATTTCACAAACAATCCTTGCATAAATTGAAAAATCCCTAAGTAACTAGCATGGTGGACATGTGTGTCCTTACTTTTTAGCTTTAATCTTCCTAGAATGTTATCTAATATAATAAATCTTTGAAACTATTCCTATATTGTAGACATATGGGCATGTATGGGCCCTTACAAAAATATTTAAACTTCCTAGGTTGTTTTCTCTAGAAATTTGAAACTATCCTAAGATTGTCCACATGTGGGAATGTATGGGCCCTTAAGAACCTTTTATATTATGTTTCAACAAAGAAAACTAAAGAGGTATTGGCCTCCCCTAAAATGATTGATTTTTAAAGGGAGATGGAGGTTTCTTAAGTAATCCCTTTTTCTGATTTCCAAGATCACACAAAGGTGCGAGGAAAGAGCATACTCCAAGATTAGAAAAATAATCTCTCGATTAGTTGATGATTTGTAAAAGAAAAAACTTGACTCAAGAGTTCAAATGCTATAATAGTCCATCCATGTGGAAATAAAAAGGAAATATCTTATGGTTCCTTTTACCCCTTGAAGTGCCTAGTTTATCTCATTATCTATACAAGAAAGAATCCCAAGCCGTCTTTCTATGGCTTTTACAAAGTGAATAAAGTAAATCTAAGCTACTGAAAGAAAAAAAATGCATAGTCACATGGATCTGCGTGGGTTTGGACCCAAATATCACGCAGATCCACGTGGGTTTGGACACAATAGTCTTGCAATCCGTGTGGATTTTCCAATAAAAAATATGCATAATCAACACGTTTGTTCTTCCCGAACTCATGCACATGCAAAGAAACTGTGGGGAGACAATTTTAAAATGAATTCAGCCAACACAAGGCCAAATTGAAGTGTCTCAAGGGTAGGATGGGCGAGTCTTGGACCTTGCAAACATTAGAAAGTGAGAATAACAACTCTAATAGCCTACTTGAGGAATAATTTGGATTCCAATCCCCTGTATGGTCACCAATATGTTGGGTTCCTTTTGTCACAAGGGTGAGAAAAAGGAAGTCCCTTAACTATCTAGTTAGGCTATCTAGAAAGAACAGTAGAGAGTTAGTTGGTTAGTGGCTCAACTAACATAAAAAAACAATAAATAGACAACAATGAAACAAATTTAAACTAAGCAAGTAACAACTTAAATGAATGCATAAAGAAAACACAAGAGATAGATACCAAGTAAATTGATCTTTGAGTTGATGCTCCTTGGAGAAATATGGGAACTTATGAGTCCCCTCTTTCTCCTTGGGAAGGCTCTTGATTCCCCAAGTACAAAGTCTTATTTATACTAACAATGGATAATAAATGGAAATGGTGAAGAAAAGAGTGTTGAACTACTGAAGAGGAGAGATTCCTAACACTTTCTATGAATTCCCAAATTTTTCTAAGAGGAAGATGGCTTCCCAAAGTTAAAAGTGAGCATCATAACAATACTCAAATGCTTCTTCTTTTTTGCATACAATGGCCCTTTATTTATAGGAGGATGGAAATATTTTTCCCAACTAGTTTAAAATGTGAATGGGAGGCCCTTTGAGGTACTTCCTATCCTTTTCAATGATCCCAAGTTGAAGTTTGGGGGTGATTTTGGGTATGGGGGAGATCCACTCCATCCCAAAAGTGGTTGAGGCCCAAAAAAATCATCAATGTGTCATTTCTACGATGATGCTAGTCTTTCAACTCTCAGTCACACGAACCACACCATGTGTGTGTCGTACACTGTGCTAGGCTATGTAGATGTGCGCATACTGCTTTTGCTGGATGTGCACAAATTTTCATAACCACTTTTATATAGTTTTATGACTATCTTTCCAAATTGAGTGTAATCCTTCCATAAGTATTGGTAGTATGTTATGTTTGTGTTAATTTTTTCTTCATCCATTGTATGTATTTGTGGTGAGCCATTTTTTGGTGATAACAATCATTATTGGTTCTTATTTTAAAATTTTAACAACTATTAATTAACAAATTAATTAATCATAACAATTGATCAACAAGAATGTACTGAATACATAAATTTAAATATAACAAATACAAGTACAAGTGACAATTGTGTGAGAGACACCGATCTCTCTTCTTCTGAACACCAACTCAAGGAGACATCAATCCCCTAGTTTTAGAGCAACAACTCTAGGAAGCACCAACTCCCTTATTTCAAAGCACCAACTCTAAGAAGAAACAACTCCCTTGTTTTAGAGAACCAACTCTATGAAGCACCAACTCCCTTGTGAAATAGGCTTTAACCTATAGAGGAATACAATCCTCCTAAGATCCTCCCTACCACCCTCATTGCATAAAATGTTTACAATTTCTTTCTTGGACTATGCTCCTTCTTTTGATATTTTGATGTAGACTACATAGACACTTTCTGTGTTACCATTTTTCTTTGTTTATATAGTATCTCAATAGGTATATGATATTGAAACAATCTGTCTTTGTAAAATATTAAATGAGCCAATGTTTCTTTTTAATAATACAACATTTCACCTATTCATTTAATTAACACAAATGATGAATTTTTTGTTTATTAAATGATTTTAATTTAAAAATACCTCCAAATTAGACAATGATTTTTGATACGATAATTCTGGAGCGATGGAAACAAATTTTAAAATTCTCCAACATGGGTTTTGTGTAGAACATGCCCAATTAGCTCCACGTGAAATGTTTCCCCAAAAAATGTGTGAGGTGGATGGTACAGGAGGTTCTTTGAAGGAAACTTGTTGAGATTTTTATACCAGATCCTTGACACCTGCTTTATTCTATTGAAGCACCAAATTTGACCCTTTCTTCTTGTATTTAAAGAACATTAAATTCTTTCTGAGGCTCCATTGTAAATGTATTCCAATGATATCTTCATGGAGTGAACAAGCCCTTTACTTATGCTCAATTGTTTATTCTGTTAATGGAGTCCAGTAACATAATTCAACATAAAAGTTTGTTAGGATACTGATATGAATACATAAACATTAATCAAGTTCTCAGTGATCATATTTATCCTCTTTCTATCAATGCCAACAACATACATTATGTCCAATATTGACCATGTTAGTCTCCTTTGACATCAATGCCAACACCATAACACTATGTCAAAAAATTATGTTATTGAAAAAATTAGTAGAAGACTCAATATAATTGGATAGACATGGGTGGTCAATATGAGCCTCCATAATATTTCACAAAGGATTACGAATTTTACTGAATATTTGCAAAGAAATTTGCAACATGATGAATTCCACTTTAAAAGTGAGATAAATCATTTCATCCCACGAGCCACTACTATGACTAGCCATTAATGGAATCAGCAAGGACTTTCCTCAAAAAAATAAAAAATAAAATAAAGGTAGTTTGAGAAGAACGATTAAATATGGTGCAATGTGCAATTATTTCTTGCGAAAAAATCAATGAAAGGAGAGGATATGCTATTTCAAAATAATTTATTTTTGTTAAATAAATACACACTATAAGGAAAAGACCCTCTAGTCGAGGTTTTTGTGGACACCCCTATACAAATATCCCAAAAATTCGTTTATAGCGGATGATACTGGTGGAGGTGAGAAGGGAGAAGTTTTAGCATATGTTTT
>JZKD02S1867321.1:0-11636 GCA_000966675.3 Picea glauca
GAACCAATAGCCAACCAAGGTAGCATGCTTCTCTCCAAAGCTAACGTACCAAACAGAAAGTCCAAACCATAACCAAGGCAGAAAGTCCAATTCATAACCAAAGACCAAGTCAGTATTGTAGCAGTTGCAACTCTCCTCCAGTCATGTGCACCACTTGTCCTTATGCAATTGTGAGAGTGAGTGAGAACAAATGTGCTCTAGCGCCCTCTATTTATACCACTCCAAGTCACCTGACTGGGATGGCTTCTCTTCCTAGAGGCTAACAACTTAATTTTAATTATTCTCTTGAGTCGACTTGTCTTCTAGGGTTATTATCCAACGTTTTAGGATTTCTCTTGCTTTCTATTCTAGTCTCGTCAAAGGTTACACGTAGAGGTTAATACTTCCTGGAGCTACCGTAATATCAACAGTGCAGGATCTTGAAGCGGGGATGCTCGAGGTGCATATAAAAAGCTTTATTTAAAATATCACATATACACAATAACTAATATAAATAAATAATAATAATGCAATAATATATCTGAAAACATCAATGTGAACAAAATGCAGTTAAATGATCAATTCAAATACACTTGAAATTTCATTTGGAGCCCCATCTCTTTGTTTTACAACAAAAAAAAAAGATGAGGTGTATCACGCTTTTTTATGGTACATTTTTTTGAAATTTCATTTGGAGCCCCATCTCTTTGTTTTACAACAAAAAAAAGATGAGGTGTATCACGCTTTTTTATGGTACATTTTTCTGAATGATAGAATTTATTTTTAACTTCGTTGTATCCCCATAAAAGTTGTCAAAAATTAGATCATGAATACACCACAAATAACATCATGAAAGTAGCGGACAAAACATGAGGAGACTAAACAATTGGCAACTTGAAATGATTGTCTTTGGTGCCACTATAACCTTGGAGCATCCTCGATAATTGCAAATATTTTTCATGGAGAATTACACATTGCTCTCTTGACCATTTATTCACTTTGTCTTTATGTGCCAACACATCATTCTTTTCTTGGCATATTGTATGGTTACATTATGCAGATTGTTTTAACTTTGCCAATAGATTACAAAACATAACACGATTGTTGGTCATGCAAAAAATAACTTAAGCCATTGTCTTTATAATTCANTTAATATTTCAAATAACATTTAAAACTCTTTTACAATAACAAAGGTTTGAAAATATAGTTATATTTATGAATCACTTATAATGTTGAAACTATAGTTATATTTAAAATTTAGATTCCCATCATAATTATACCGGGAATGGAGTTCTTCTCACTCACAATTATTTTACTCATTTAACTAAAAATGTCCTTTAATCCTTCATAAACTTTAACCAGTTAATTTCACACTTCTTTAATCCACCATTAACCAGTTAATTTTACACTATTTTTATCCAAATAAATAAAATAAGTTTTATTTTTATTTTTATTATCTATCCAACAGAAGAGTTAAATATAAACCTGTGCTATTTAAGGTATATTGCAGTCGCTTTTTGTTAAGCTTTTTAATTTTTAGAAAAGCACAACTCCTTGTTTAGCTTTTACCATTCTTAAGCCACCTATTTTAGTCCGATGTGAAAGTGATTTTTATAATTTCAGTTTCTATATGATTCTGTAAATCATGCGACCAGGGAGAAAGGACATTCAGTCTGTGAAAATCCTCTGCGAAGCTTTCAGAGGACTCGCTCCTCCGACCTCTGCCTCGCGGCATATAAGCTCTCTTCGAAATAAATCAATCAGCAGAAGAAGGAAATGGATTTAAATGATGATATTCCAGAAGAGTTTGTTGACATCGTGGTGCAATAATTTGCTTATGATCCAATTAGACTGCCGTCTGCAGAAGATCCTTCTCAGGTTCTGTACAACCGCAGAACATTGGAAACGATCTGGGACACCAAACAGGATGCCATCAACCCATACACCCGCCAGCCCTTCTACATATTCAATGTCATCCCGCAGACCGAGCTCAAGCAACAGATGTGCGAATATATTCTCAACAACAGGAGCATAACCCTAAGTTTAGGGCTTGAGGTCGTTGCCGACTACACTAGAATCTTGAACCAGACAGAGATGAAACATTTGATGAATGAATTGGTTTTAACTGGAAATCAATGTTTGCGCCTTTTGAAGAAGAAGTGACGGCGCAATAGAAACAGAAACAGAAAGCCTGATGACGAGGAATTAGAGCATTGGAAAGCCCTGCGGAAGAAATTGAATCTGGTCCGTCTTTATTGCCAATACAGGGCGTAAAACAGAGAGGTGTTTTCTTCAATCAAAGGATACGAATACTTGTTTCAAGTAATCAATATACAGCTACTATATTCATGCCGCAAGTACTCTGGCTCTTCATGTGATGATGCCAAGGAGGTTTGCAAAGAAGTGGCGAGGATCGTGGACGTTATGGGCGGTCTGGAAGAGAAGGATTTGTTGATGGCACCTGAAAAGTCTGTATTGGCGTTTGTACGCACTCTATTTGACCTCAAACACGGTGGGTTTTTAAAAATCCGGAGTATGGTTTTAAGAATTTACCGTTGGATGATTGACCACTGCATCCATTACCTTCTTAGAAGCAAGGGGTTTCCCATCTATTATATGGTAGAACTCGCTCTCTCTGTGTTATCTGGATGGGAGAGTCCGAGGGATGTAGCGAATGAAGACCTTTACAATGGAATGACAATCCTCAGAGCTGCATGGATCAGCAATGTTTGGCTCTTGGATTATCTACATTGCGTGGAGGTTCTCTGTATGGCAGTAACAGTATCCATTTCCCGTCTCCAGGAAATGCATGATGCACTTACAGCTCATCAAGCTCAGACTATCTCTAGTTCTAGCAACCACCAAGATGATCACGAAGACGCCATGATCTCTAGCTCTAACAGTAGTACCAGCAGCCACGAAGATGACAATGGAGAGGTGGATAATAATATTCATATAATTAGTATGGCACTTGTCCAAGGGCTCTTCCTGATTTATTACCTGCTCACATCTCCCCAGGAACCTCATAGCTATGCGTCTAGCAGGGAGACGCTGCAAAGTATGGATATAGTAGAACAAATTGTCCGAATGGTGAAACTGGTACTTGCAGGTAACAGATTCTTCCAGTCATCTCACCTGAGTTTTGGATTAAAAATCACAGCCGCATTTGTTCGTGTTTTTAAAAATGAAGGCAGTCTTAGTGGGAAGATAAAAACCAAACTTGTTCGTGTTTTTGGAGATTTTCTGGGAAGCAATTATGTGGAAGAGTACGGCAAAGAAGTTAAGTTTTTGCTTCAATACATGCGTATATTGTATTCGAAAATAATGGAGATATATTTTATCTTGTATCAGAACCACATGAGTGCAAAAATTCTAGAGGTTCGCAGATCCCTGTAGTACAGGGCAACGACATATTACTCATACTTTCACACATAGTTGGAACCAAAAATTTTCGCACGTTGCCATACATTTAAGTGCGAACTTCCTTCATGATTTTCGCAGCGAAGATAACGGGACAGTACGGAAATCTTTAGCAATTCCCGCAGTCGGATTACCAGAGAGGTGCAGACATCTCGCAGCCGGAACACATGTGAGGTGCAAAAACGTTCTTGTTTACGCATGCCTAAAGTTTGAAGGAAATATATATTCTTTTTGCATGCGTGGAGGTTTTATTGATAATTGTGAAGGTTTGAAGGCAAATCGTGGCAAATCTGGTGCAAATCACGTGGATTAATTTGGGTTATATTTTCTCATGCATGGAGATCGCGTGATTTTTTTTTGTTTTGAGCATGAAGCTTTGAGCGTAGACTGTTAGTGTTATTTTTGGAGCGTTGAAAGTTGAAAGAGGGTGCCACCATATATTTTATAAAGTGCAGCATTGTTTTATTAAGTGGATATTTGAAAGAGAGTGCAACATTGTTTTATTAAGTGGATATTTGTTTTATTAAAGTGTGAGGTGAAGTTTATTAAAAGTGGATAAAGTGAATGCATGTGGAGTTTATATTTTATATGGATCATAAAGTTTATTAAAGTGAGTTTTATTTTGAAGTTTGTTAAAAGTGATTTTTTTTTCATAGTGGATATCTCTTATAAAGAGGTAAAGAGGGAGTTATAAGTTTTTTCTTTAACAAGTGGATATTAAAGTGCATGCATGATTTAAGTTAAGAACATAGATAGATTTAGATCAATAGGTAGAGCGACGGACTACTCATCATAGGAGAAAACTCGACATAAAGTTGCATATCCTTGGTGTTTCACTTGCAGAGAATATCTTGCAGCGATGGCGAATCCACTGGCAGAGACCTACCTCAACGAAGCCAACGAGTTAGATGGCTCGAATTTCATTCACTGGAAATTCAATATGCAGACGCTTATGGAAGGCTATGGTGTCTGGAACATTGCGAAGGGAACTGAATTGAAATCCGATGCGGCTGCAGGTGCGACATCAGCACAGATCCAAGACTGGGAGAAGCGCGAAAACAAGGAAAAGGTATTATTGCGCATGTCTGTTAAAGATAACATTATTCCACATATTAGAGAAGCTACAACTTCTGCTGCAACATGGACAACGCTTAAAGCATTGTATGAAACTAGCAACACAAATCGCATTTTGTTCTTGAAAACTAAATTGCTAGGCATTAAGATGGATGGAAATGAACCTGTTAGTTCATTTTTGGGTCGCATTAAAGAGGGGAAAGACAAGCTAGTAAATATAGGGGAAACTATTTCCAACACTAATCTAGTGACTATTACCTTAAATGGTATGCTAGAAGATTATCATATGTTCATAATAGGTGTTGCAGCAAGGGAGAAACCTCCTACGTTTGAAGAACTGACAGGTATTTTGCTGCAAGAGGAAGAGAGGCGTGGGAATCCGAAGCCTCCGAGTAAAGATTTGGCACTGTGATCAAATAATAGATCTGCGAGAGGGAGATCGGGAGTAAGAGGCAGAGGAGGCAATTCATGGCAGAGAGGTGGTTCAAGGCAGAGAAGACAACCTCCAAATCAATGTATGCAATCTGATAGGAATGAGTCAAAGAGTTGTTTTTATTGTGGTCGACATGGACATATTGTTAAAGACTGTCATAAGAAGAAAAGTGATGAGGCTAGGAATAAACCTAGAACACATTCAGGTCATTATGCAGAAAAATCTTCAAATCAAGATCTCAGATTATTTATTGCTAGTGATGATATTGATGAACCCCCAAATTTTGACTCATGGGATCTTAGGCTGTTTGTGTCTAACACTATTTTATTTGCTGAAACGGATGATTTTGATGCCTGGTTTGTGGATTCCGGAGCATCAGTACATATGACTAGTAATAAAAATTGGTATGCTAATTTTAAAGAAACACAGAATGGTGCCAACATATATCTTGGAGATGACCACGCTCATCAAATCAAGGGATATGGAGACATTCCTGTGACATTGTCGAATGGTACTGTTCGTCACATTCACAATGTGGTGTATGTGCTAGGAATAAAGAAAAATTTGATCTCTGTGTCCACCATTANTGGAATCTCGTCATTGGAAACACATGGCATATTATTATTGAATACACATGGAGACATTAGGATGGTTGACTCATCATGTTGATTCGACATGCCATTGGGCGTTAACTAAGTGAGTGGAGAATTTATATGAAACATGTGTTCCTCATGCCTAAAAATTAAGTGCATTGGGAACTTCTTTGAATTTTGGTTCTGATTTTATGGTGTATGGATTGGTCACTTCAAATTAACTACAATGGTGGTTTATTTTGTTTTTATTATTCTTTAATTAAATGAAATTTATAAAAAATATTGGTTGAATACTTGAAATTAGGTGCATGGCCAACAATGACTTATTTAAGGGATGTTCAAAGAAATTTACATCCTTTTAAACATCAAAAGTTTTATTATTTTTAGCCTTAATCTTGATAAGTGTATAAATTTTACAACTTTTATTATAAGTTTAAGTAAAATAACATTTTTATTTTATTTTTGATATGTTGTTAATTAAGTAATATTTTGCACATTGTTAACATAATTAAAATATGGTAGTGAAGAAGGTACATAAAGGAGCAAGCTAGGGTTTGATAGTGGTAAACACGATAGAACACAACATGGTTATCAAAGGGGGTGGTAATGGAACCCCCTCATACAAGAAGGTAGTGGTGGACAAGGGGAAAGGCCCACGAGGCGGAGGTTTCAAGGAACCAGTGACGAGCACCTCGGGTTCAGGACCGAAAAAAATCAAGAAAGCAACCCAAAAAAAAAGGATCACATGGGGGAAGAAGCCAGAGAAACCCAGAATGAAGTGCAAGAACTAGAGAACCCCAATGGGGTAGAAGGGCGCAACTCGTGTAAACCTAAAACAACATTGATACCCAAGGTGATACTGGAAGACCCACAAACGCAACACTTTCGGGACCAGATGAAGATACATGCACTAATTTGCAAGTTCATGGGTGTGTGGCCCATAGAAAGAACGTTGCGCAACTGGATAAAATATCATTGGAAGCCAAGCGGGGAAGTGGAACTCCACCTGGGTTCAAAAGGCTTCTTCACAACAATATTCATGAATTTGGAGGACATGGATAAAGTCTTTGAGGGGGGGGCATACTTCCACGCCTCAACGAGACTGTACATGCAACCATGGAAGGAAAACTTCTCCCTAGAGAAAGAAACCTTCAAGAATGTACCCATCTAGCTGCGACTTTACTCTCTGTCGCTAGACTACTGGCTACCCTCCACCTTCAAAGAAATTGGGAACAAAATTGGAAAATATGTGAAGACATTGGAAGCAACCCTAAAAGGGAGATATACTTCCTATGTAAGGATTTGCATAGAGATGGATGTTTCGGGGGCACTCCCAGAAACCATAAGCCTGGAATTCAGGAATGAGGAATGGATACAAAGCATCGATTACGAGTAGATCCCATTTAGATGCAGAAGATGCCATGAACATGGACACCTATTCAGAGAATGCCCTCTCAATAAAAAAAAAAAGGCGAAAAACACCAAAATATAGCAGGATGAGGTGGGTTTATCAAGACGAACCACAGAAACAGAGAAAAAAAGAAACCAAGTAAAACCCCAACGGGAAGCAATCTGGAAGCCAAGACTAGAATAGAAGGGAGTGAAAAAAACTACAAAGGGGAAGGAGGAGGAAAGGAAAAGGCAAAAGCTAAAGAAGCTAAGGACCAAGCCACAAATGAGAACACAAACAATCCAGGTAATAATATGGAGCAGGGGGTAGCGCAACTCCTATGGACAGAGAAACTAGAGATGCCAACACACTTGTGCAGGAGGAAGATGGAGACGCGAAAATGACACCAAGTGAAGTAGGTAAGGAAGATCCTGACCTTAGAGATATTGTGGAAAGGGAAGGAATAGATCTCCCAAACATACTGGAGTAATGGAAAAGGTAGCACGTAGACAATGTACCAATGAAGCAACTAGACCGTATCCAATACCTATTCCTGCTAAGGGAGGAAGAAAAATCCAGAGGGCT
Source organism: Picea glauca (assembly GCA_000966675.3). NCBI lineage: Eukaryota > Viridiplantae > Streptophyta > Pinopsida > Pinales > Pinaceae > Picea > Picea glauca. The sequence continues at coordinate 7,475 of JZKD02S1867321.1, forward strand.
CAAGTGCACGAACGAGGAGATAGGACGCCTAGGAATCAAAGCAGGCGAGGGACAACCACAACTCTCACCCAAGCAGACACGAAGGAAGAAAGGCAGGAAATCAAACAGCGTAACCCTACAGGAACTAGAAGCTATGCTGATAAATTCAGGTAAGATCAAGAAGCTCTTTCCCAACTCCCCCCCACATGTTTAAATGAAGATTATAACATGGAATATGAGAGGCCCAAACAACCCACGAAAACAAAGAATCCTTAAAAATAGACTAAGGAAGGAACAATCGGACCTTTGTTTCATCTAAGAGACAAAATGTACTGTAGATAGAATGGAAACAATCAACAAAAAACAATGGAGCAAGTACAAGACATTGGTTGTCGAAGGACGACAGATGGCAGGTGGTAATCTCACTCTGTGGAACTCACAAGTGATGAATCTACTAGCAGTCGAAGCCACCAGATACCCACTTTCAGTTAACATGCAAATCATAGGTAACACAGAGGTGATTCTATGCACTAATGTGTATGGTCCCCAGATGTTGGAAGAGAAGAGAAGAATGCTCCTAGACCTAGAAAACCTAAAAGCCCNAATGAAGATACATGCACTAATTTGCAAGTTCATGGGTGTTTGGCCCACAGAAAGAACGTTGCGCAACTGGATAAAATATCATTGGAAGCCAAGCGGGGAAGTGGAACTCCACCTGGGTTCAAAAGGCTTCTTCACAACAGTATTCATGAATTTGGAGGACAGGGATAAAGTCTTTGAGGGGGGGGGCATACTTCCACGCATCAACGAGACTGTACATGCAACCATGGAAGGAAAACTTCTCCCTAGAGAAAGAAACCTTCAAGAATGTACCCATCTGGCTGCGACTTTACTCTCTGTCGCTAGACTACTGGCTACCCTCCACCTTCGAAGAAATCGGGAACAAAATTGGAAAATATGTGAAGACATTGGAAGCAACCCTAAAAGGGAGATATACTTCCTATGTAAGGATTTGCATAGAGATGGATGTTTCGGGGGCACTCCCAGAAACTATAAGCTTGGAATTCAGGAACGAGGAATGGATACAAAGCATCGATTACGAGTAGATCCCATTTAGATGCAGAAGATGCCATGAACATGGACACCTATTCAGAGAATGCCCTCTCAATAAAAAAAAAAAGAGAAAAAAACCAAAATATAGCAGGATGAGGTGTGTTTATCAAGCCGAACCACAGAAATAGAGAAAACAAGAAACCAAGTAAAACCCAACGGGAAGCAATCTGGAAGCCAAGACTAGAAGAGAAGGGAGTGAAAAAACCTACAAAGGGGAAGGAGGAGAAAAGGAAAAGGCAAAAGCTAAATAAGCTAAGGACCAAGCCACAAATGAGAACACAAACAATCCAGGTAATAAGATGGAGCAGGGGGTAGCGCAACTCCTATGGACAGAGAAACTAGAGATGCCAACACACCTGTGCATGAGGCAGATGGAGACGCGGAAATGACACCAAGCGAAGTAGGTAAGGAAGATCCTGACCTTAGAGATATTGTGGAAAAGGAAGGAATAGATCTCCCGAACATACTGGAGTAATGGAAAAGGCAGCGCGTAGACAATGTACCAACGAAGAAACTAGACCGTATCCAATACCTATTCCTGCTAAGGGAGGAAGAAAAATACAGAGGGCTCAAGCGCACGAATGAGGAGATAAGACGCCTAGGAATCAAAGCAGGCGAGGGACAACCACAACTCTCACCCAAGCAGACACGAAGGAAGAAAGGCAGGAAATCAAACAGCGTAACCCTACAGGAACTAGGAGCTATGCTGATAAATTCAGGTAAGATCAAGAAGCTCTTTTCCAACTCCCCCCCCACATGTTTAAATGAAGATTATAACATGGAATATGAGAGGCCCAAACAACCCACGAAAACAAAGAATCCTTAAAAACAGACTAAGGAAGGAACAATCGGACCTCTGTTTCATCCAAGAGACAAAATGTACTGTAGATAGAATGGAAACAATCAACAAAAAACAATGGAGCAAGTACAAGACATTGGTTGTTGAAGGACGACAGATGGCAGGTAGTATTCTCACTCTGTGGAACTCACAAGTGATGAATCTACTAGCAGTCAAAGCCACCAGATACCCACTTTCGGTTAACATGCAAATCATAGGTAACACAGAGGTGATTCTATGCACTAATGTGTATGGTCCCCAGATGTTGGAAGAGAAGAGAAGAATGCTCCTAGACCTAGAAAACCTAAAAGCCCGTTCCAACAACCTCCACTAGATCCTGGCCGGGGACTTCAACATCATCACGACACTTGTGGAGAAAAAAGGAGGCACCAAGAGACTGGATAGAGATGCGAAAGACTTTTCATCTTTCATTGACACAGTGGAGATGGTGGACATCAAAATCAGTAATGGCCAATTCACATGGAACAACAAATAGATAAATCAACATCAGATAACGATGAGGCTAGCAGATTCCTGGTGTTGGAGTCCATCATCCTATAGGTTTTAACTTTAGACTGCAACATCCTTCCCTAGGGGGGTTCAGACCACTGGCCAGTCCAACTGGAAGCAAACTTGCAAACCACACCAAAAAACAAACCTTCCAGATTCGAGAAATTTTGGATTGAACATCCCACCTTCAAGGAGAACATCAACCAATGGTGGCAGAATCCACAACCTGAACAAGGGACAAGGATGTTCAAAATTTATAAGAAACTCAGGTACATCAAACATAAACTCAAGGAGTGGAACAAGGAAATATTTGGAAACATAAACCAAGAAAAAAGAATTATTGAAGACAAAATGAGGAACCTCCAAGAAATATGCATAGACGTGGGTTATATAGAGGATCGAAAAAAGGAAGAGATCCAACTGACCCAAGAATGGGAAGCAAGATGCCAACAGGAAGAGACTCTATAGCGCCAAAAGTGTTAATGTTTTTGCCATTATTATAGTTCTTTGCATTTCATTAGATAAGATCATAATACGAACAAGATCACTGAGAAATACACATTCACAAGAGACACAACATTTATCCTGGGAAACCCTCTAGGGGAAGAAAACCCAACAAAAACTTCCTTATCATAAATGGCTTNAGTTCACATGGAACAACAACAAGATAAATCAACATCAGATAACGATGAGGCTAGCAGATTCCTGGTGTCGGATTCCATCATCCTTTAGGTTTTAATTTTAGACTGCAACATCCTTCCCTGGGGGGGTTCAGACCACTGGCTAGTCCAACTGGAAGCAAACTTCCAAACCACACCAAAAAATAGACCTTTCAGATTCGAGAAATTTTGGATTGAACATCCCACCTTCAAGGAGAACATCAACCAATGGTGGAAGAATCCACAACCTGAACAAGGGACAAGGATGTTCAAAATTTATAAGAAACTCAGGTACATCAAATATACACTCAAGGAGTGGAACAAGGAAATATTTGGAAACATAAACCAAGAAAAAATAATTATTGAAGACAAAATGAGGAACCTCCAGGAAATATGCATAGACGTGGGTTATATAGAAGATCGAAAAAAGGAAGAGATCTAACTGACCCAAGAATGGGAAGCAAGATGCCAGCAGGAAGAGACTCTATAGCACCAAAAGTGTTAATGTTTTTGCCATTTTTATAGTTCTTTGCATTTCATTAGATAAGAGCATAATAAGAACAAGATCACTGAGAAATACACATTCACAAGAGACACAACATTTATCCCGGGAAACCCTCTAGGGGAAGAAAACCCAGCAAAAACTTCCTTATCATAAATGGCTTATACAATGTTCAAGAGATAACTCAAACCAATATAGAAAGTCCTCCCCAAGAGATGCAACACTCTTCTTCTCCTCTCTCCAACTTCTAATTGCAGCTTGCCTCATAAGAGAATGAGCAAGTGAGTGTGTCTAATAAGTGAGGCACTAGCCTCTTATTTATATCAATCTGGCATGTGTGAAGAGTCACCATCTGGCAGGGCTGACCTCTCACTCTGTGTGGGTAAACCCACCTTTAATTAATTCTGGGCCTTCCATTATAATTGTTGGGGCCGACTTCTTATTCTGCACTTTGTAATTGTCCGATGACCAATCCGCAATAGGGGATTTGGTCCTTATACAATTACCGACATGATTAATCCTCAATGGGGATTAATCCAATAACAATAATAATAATAATGA
>JZKD02S1867321.1:56339-66857 GCA_000966675.3 Picea glauca
ATGGGCCCTTTTAAGATTCGTGAAGTTTTAAACAATAACACTTTTAAGTTGCAAAACTTGGAGGGCATTGAAATCTTTGGTGGCCCATTCAATGGGAAATTACTCAAGAAATATTTTACTAAGGCCACGGGTGGCCTAATTTCCATTGTAAATATTGATGTTTTTAGATAGTTCACATAATAATGACTCCATGCCCAATGGAAAAATATGTTGGCTTTTTCAATATGATTAGTTTGCAGGTGAAATGCATAGTTGTTGACATCAAAATTATGTTTCATTAAAGGAACTGGAACTATAGGGGTTCTTGGAACCTCACAGGGAGGTATCCATCCCTAGAAGGAGCCAAATGTTAGCACATGAAATGCACTGGAGTTTAATTCCACCTCATTTTTTTTTTTTTTGTTTTTTTTTTTTAAAGAACACGACTGGTCTTTTGAAGGCCATGTGTTGGGTCTTGGTCATTTGGGTCATTTTTTATTTTTTTATTTTTTTGTATCTGGCAGAATCGACAACTGGGTCGGTCTCGTACTCGCGTGACATGGGGTTGATTCCAACTGCTACCACTATAACCTCCAGGTGCCATACGTATTCCCTTTATGTAGGCACCGGTAAGTTGGGGGGATTTGAACTCGAAACCTCATCGAACATAACACTTCATAACACAACACATGCTAATTGAGTTGCCCCCCGGGGGCTTAGTCATTTGGATCATTTATTTACAACTAAAGGTTGAGTTTAATTGAGTCATGTTTAAGGGAATTTGAGCATAATTTTGAGTCATAAGTGAGTGGTTAATCTTGGTTAAGGTATAGTCAAGTTGATCAAGTCACATGGCTATCATAGAGTCTTGTTGTCATCATTTGAAAAGGGGAAGTCTACAAGTTGTTTCATGATGTTTTAAAGAGTCTTGAGGGTATGTTATGTTATGAACAAAGGGTTAATTAGGCATTCAAAATCAAATTTGTACCTTTATGACTTGTAACCAATCAAAGTAAAGTTTGTTGCAAAAGTTTCTAACATTTCACAACGCTAAAATGTCAATTGTCATATCACTGCAGAATCGTCTCAACCTCATAAAAAATTGTAATCATAAGTATTAGGCATGGGAGTTAGTGGTGTCATGGTCTAAAAGTCATGTCATTATGATTTATTAACCAAATCAGTCTCTTGTATCGTGCCATAGTCATCAAACAATTTAAACTTTCCTTGTTGCGAAAATCGTTGTTCATTGCCAAAACTTTGTTCTGTCCAAAGTCTTAAAAGTCTTTCCCTTCGATGATGTTGAGACCTTGTTGTTGGTCATACCTTCCATGTTATTTATATTCTAATGCTCCAGCCTTATTTCTTACCAAATTCTTGTTTGTTGCAGAAAATCCAACTCGCTGCAAAATTTCACTCGCTATTGAAACCTTGTTTCTTGACTAAACCCTAATGATTTGATATTTCCTGTACACTAATGAATCTTTGCTGCTATTTATTCTCACCATTTTAATTTTACCTTTTGATTGACAGACATGGAACCTAACAAGAAAAATAATAAGACAAACAAGGGAGGCGATATAGTGAGGTTTGAACCTCATGATATGCATTTGATGAATTCAAACCATATCTTTAGAGAGTCTTTTCAAAGAGTGGGATGTCTTGCTTTCTATGATAAGTTGCAGGGAGGCCACATGGAAGTAGCCAAGAAGTTTTCCATGAACTTTGATGGGGTCAAAACAAGAGTTGGTCCATTGGAATTTCAGGTTACAGAGCAAACTATTGCAACAACTACAAAAATGCCCTCTCAAGGTGAGAAATGGTTCAAAGGGATGGCCCTAGACCCTGCATACTGTAATGACCACCTCAATCTAGAGTATCAGAATGAAAACCCGTCAAAAGGAGTGCCAAGGAATCATATGATAGATCACTATGACAAGCTACTATGCATGACTCAACAATATTTTACTTGTGAAGGGCACTTCAACATGGTTTACCAATATCATATCAGACTCCTTAGACATCTCATTGGTAAGCGAGATCTCAATATTCCTTTTTAACTTTATAGAAGTTTGGGAAAGATGGTTGACAAGGCACAAGTAAATTCTAAGCATATTGAACACAGTGTATTTCATTTTGGCCTCATAAAGATCTTGGTCCTAGAAGAACTTAGAAAAACAAATGGAGAGTTGGATTCCTTTTTGTCTACAACAGGTTTTAGTCTAGAGGCTACTAGTTATCCACCATCTAAGAGGAGTACCCTTTCTACAAGTAATAAGGCAACCTCTGATGGTGAAAAAAAAAAGTGAAGGTAAAGAGAAACAACCAGCCATAGTTGAAACCCCTGAATCTACAACTGAAATATTTCTCAACAAAGAATCTAAGGAGAAGAAAAAGGGTAAAAAACCATTAGAGAAGGGTATGAAGAATTTTGAAGATGTTGTAAAGATCCCAGAAAGTAGGAAAAGTAAGAAAAAGGGGAGAAATCTTGAATTCACTGATGAAGCAGTAGAAATGCTAAGACCTAGAAAAACCTTTGACTAGGTCAATAGTGAAAAAGATAGCTCTTGTAGATGAAGGTGCAATTGAGGTTCATATTCATCATGAAACTGAAAAAATTTCATAATTCTAACTCTCATCAGGTAAAAAGATGATGTTCAGTCAAGAGGTATCTGTAAAGGAAAAACCTAGCAAACATATGACCAGATCAATAACAAGAAATTTGGCCTATAAGGAGGAGACTATATCTGAAACACCTATTCATCATGAACCTATAAAAGTTATTGAAGTTCATTCCCCGTTAGAAGAAGATGATATAAGAGTTAAGAGGCTCAATAAACAATTAAAGGAAGCATGAGTTCTAATTGTGAAATTAATATAGGAGAATAGACATATGAAAACCAGAATAGGAGAGAACTTGGACTCATGTGAGGATGCCTTAGAAAGCAACAGTATTATGGTTAAAATATCGCTATCACTGCATAGGCAAGTCAAGAACTTGTACCAGCATAATAGATTTTTGCAAGCAGAGAATATGACTTTGAAAGAGGAGTTGCATCAGTTAAATGAAGAAGTTGCAAAAATAAATTTGGATGTGTTGGTTCAAGTGGCAGTGGAGTGACTTAGAAGAACTCAAAGAATATCAAATTTTTTTAAAAGGTCTACTAAAATTTTGAAATTGATTACTAAATGTGAAACCCCAATTTTGACAGCATACTGACAGCCATGGATAACAACTATGGTTTTAGATTTTTTCCTCTCAAATTAGTTTTTGGAACATGAATTAAATGTTCCATAGCTAATGACATCAGAGGCAAGGGACAAAACCATTGAACAAATTGGACATAGCTAAAACAAGGCCAGAGTTTGGAGACAATCAAGAACATATATTTCGTAGTGAGTTTACCAGTTCACTGCAAAAGTGCTGAAGGAGGTGTTTTTGCAGCGAACTTTGTCAAAACGCTACAAAATTGCACAGTTAGCAAGAATTGATGTTAATTCGAGTGCTAGTTGGAACAAACATGGTCCAAATATTTAAGGGGGGTGAAAGGGACATGTGTTCCATCATCTTACCATGTATCATGATTTGCTTTGTATACATTAATTACCTTAGACAACGTCCTAGAAATTAGGAGTCAATAATGTGTTATGTTGTAACTTTTGCAACAAACTCCTAAGATAAGGGGAATCTTGTGTAACTAATTCATATATAATTCCTTAGAGTAGACATAGAGGGATAGACTATATATCTGAGTTGTTTTGATGATGAAAGGGTTCGAGTGATGAGAAATTGAGGCTAGTACTCTTGTTTTCATTTTGAAGTTTTAGACTCCGTGTATCTGGATTTGAGGATTCTAATGCAATTGAAAATCATCTTGTGTTATTTCCAACCTGTTCTTTATATTCTACTTTAATGGAGAATTGTTTATGAATGATTCATATACAGTTTATTTTGCAGGAATGTGCAGTAAAAGATTTTTTGCATAATGTTGTGAAGTTTCTCCATTTAAGTATTCTATATTTCTGAATTAGGAAGTTCATAGTTTATGAAAGTTCTTCAGTAAGTGAACCAATTGAGTTGGTAGTGATATTGTATGATTTAAATCAATGTTCTACAATTTCTTATGTTCATATTGTTAAATATATGTTGATTGAAGGTTGTCTTATCCCTTTTTTGCTGGAGCATAGTTTCTGTGCATTTGGTATACTGGAGTAAGTCTCAAATCATATCAGTTTGATACATTTTCAGAATTTAAAATATATATATTTCTTTTGATATCTAAATGGGTACTAGGCTTACCCTTATAGTAGGCTAAGGGTGACTCTTGGTGCTAACACCCTCGACATATGTTTAACGAACCTGAGGAAGGAGGGGTTCATTCCTAGATGGGTCCTGGAGATTGGACTCACATAGGTTCTTTGATGCATAGTTTTACGATCCCAAAGAAGGTAAACACGGTCGTTTTTCATGTTTAGAGAGTCTTAAAAGAACTTAAAGGCGACTCCATGGATGATTTTTTTGTAAATTTAGTCTCCTAAGCCCAAAAAAAGTGTAAAACAATAGAGGGGAGAACTCTTCTAATCATGCTTGATTAGAGTATTCTCTTTTCGTAAAAAGAGATAAAATACCACTCGAAAGATACCATTTCAAACCTTTTAACAAGTGTGAAAGAAAGCAAGATCACTCGACAATATTTTCATGTTTAGGGAGTCTGAAAATAGCTTAAAGGAAACTCCAAAGAGTTCCTTTTTCATATAGATTTTACGAGTCTGAAAAAGCGATAGAAGTGTACTCAGTGACCTATTCACATGTTTTAACGAGCATGAGAAAGAAAAAATACTAAGCTCATTCTAGAAAAACTATTATGTTACAATGGGAATGACCCCTGAATGAGGATCAATCCTAGAAGTGTGTCTTTCCAGAGGTAATTTTCTCCCAGCTTGCATGATAGAAGCTAGTGGTTTTGCTCCAACATGATGTCCAGAGGTTGGAGACCTACCTCCCAAATGATATTTCCTCCGACAACTTTTCTTCTTTCCTCATTTATGCATCTGGTTACTAATAGGAACATTTTCACTGGGAAGAGGAAAATAAGGTTCGATTACTTGATCTAGAGTGAGACTTGAGTCTAATGGTGGTGGGTATGTTTCATTTTTTAATGAGCTCGATAGAGACAATGAACTATGCTCGCCGATAGAAGGTACTACCAAAGGATCTAATAATTCTAAGGATTGTCACTCCTGAGTTGAAATAATGTTTAATGTGGAAACCAGTGCAATGGGAGGAGCACGAAAAGGAAAAAAACCCATGAGCGAGGAATCCTTAAGAATACCTACACCTACACTCTCAAAACCATTATGTCCTAGAAAAGGGACATTATTTTCTGCAACATTGTGGATATCAGGAGTTGTATACTCAAGTTGGTAACCAGTGATAATTTTTCCTTGATGGGGAAATCATAAGATACAAAACATCGAAGATGCAATGACAATCATCGCATAGAACCAACTACGACTAAGTAACAAATTATAATCCAGGGGAATGTCAACCACTTCGATATCGACTAAAACAACCTTACCCTTCAATGTCACAATGAAATATTGCAAGAGTCTGTGAGGTTAGAAACCACGTCCATCAAATTCTTTCAAGGTGGTAGGGGATTGGGTTAGTGTAAGAGAACCAAGGTCTCTCCAACAAGGCAAAGACATGACACAGGTAGAGGATACCTCATCTAGAACAATGAGATGGATGCTATTTCCACTAACAAAAAATTGAATTTGGAATGATAAGTGGTGGAATTCCCTCTCCTTAAAATAATCCAGATTGAATGTAATCAGGTTGAACTCTTTTGTATCCATGGCTCCAATGGCTGACAAAAACGTTATAAATTGACTGGGACAATGTTGTAGAACATTGAGGGCTGACATAGCATAAGGAACTTGTGCTAAATATTCAATGATGTTATAGTTTTGGGCAGTGTGGGCATTCTGATTAAATGTCGCTTTTTCAGATTATTCTCTTGGGTGGGTGCAATGTTGCATTAGAAATAGGTTTCTCAATCTGAAGAGGTTTGGAAGATGGAGGAGGAGTGGAACTAGAGGGTTGATCGACAACCTTCCCTTCAGTTTGATCACTTGGAGGAGTGTCATAGGTATTTGCACGAGTCAACCATTAACCGTCTTAAAAATTTACACCTTAGAGGTGCTTGTGGAAGCATCCCCATGGTGGGAATGACCTATGTTTCCCTTTGCAGAGGGGCAGGGTTCTGGGCAACCAAATGTTACTACTAAACTGGTTGAGAGGTACCCTTCAGATATTTAGCGATAACCTCACGATGAGGACAGTCTTTCATGTAATGGTATTCCTCACAAATCATACAAAGAGATTTAGGCTTCCTTTTCGGTTGAGTATCAATAGTATTAGGATTATCCCACTCATTAGAAGGTTTCTTAGATTTACCCTTTTTTTTCTTCCTTCTTAATAGAGAAATATAATCTTTTTTAACCATATAATGCAAGTGTTATATCAATGTAGCATTATCATCCAATATTTGCAGAGTAAATAAACAATGAACAAATGAACAATCATACACATACACAGTACACCAATGCTTTTATGTGGAAACCCAAAGTGGGAGAAAACCACGGAATGATTTTTCTTATATGTCTTGAAGAATTACATTCATTGGAAGCAACAAATTCCTTTGTTTTCCAACTGCAACTGGAAGGAGGCTCCAACCCCCTATTTTCTCAAGCTGCAACCTGAGGGAAGCTTTAACTCCCCAATTCTCTGGCTACAACCAGAAGGAGGCTACAACACCCTATGTTCTCCGGATACAACTGGAAGGTGGCTACAACAACCTATCCTTTCCACATCCAACCGCCTTGACGTATAAGTAGAATGATGGAACCATTGTCACACTATCACTGTGAGATATACTGTTGTAAACCTGTACCAATAAACCTGCACCAAACAACCTGTATCAATAACCTGAACCATGTATCAACCATGCATCGACCTGTACCTCAAACTATAATAAAACTGTACCATAAATAAGTGCATCAACCATGAACCAACATGTACCTCAACCTGCAAACCTTCCTTAACTTTAACAATAAGAGACTATCATTTTCATCAAACTTTACTTTAGTCTCACATGACTAGTTTTGGATTATTCAACAACCCTAAATTGAAATAATCATAACTATGTACATGTAATGAATAAAGATCTGAAAATAGTACATAATTTTATTCAGTGTGTTTTATGCAATTCCTCCAGGTGTCACTACTTGGAACATATCAAAAAAGGAGTTATAGAAAAAATGGCATACCTTGTTGAATTTTGGCTTATTCTAGAGAGCGAACTTGTAGAGCGTGCCCCACATGGAATATTTTTCGTATGGATATGAAAATTTTACACATAATACTATAGACTATACTCTAACCAATTCATTTTTTCAAATTGAATTTGGATCTGTTATGAAGAATTTATGGCGTTTTTACCCGAAACACTTGTTTTAGACTAGTTTAAGGACTAGCCACAAACCCTATTTTCCACGGAGTGTAACTCCAAAAATAAATCGACCCACAAGCTGAAATTCATAACAAACCTATTTGGATATGTTTTCTCAATTTCCTCCCAATTTCACGGTCTGAATCATTCTAGAAAAAAAGTTATTGCAAAAATGGTAAGATGACCTATAAATAACATACTTAGAAAGCATCATCAAAAGAATTCATCCTCCCTTGAATTTTGGCCTTCTTTACTTCACCTTCCCTCTAAAATTCGGCTTAGATATCCTTTGGTTACCTCAATCACCTGTAGATATTCAATATGCTCAAGTGTTATTAAAATGAGAGAGCCTTGCCTCTTATTTATACTCTCCAAGTAGCTTCCTTAGAAGCATCTTCTAGGCCACTTTGTCCACATAGTCACCTATGTCCAACTTTGTCCAAATTGCCACTTGTCCATGTATCCAATAGACACTTGACCACTTAACCCATTTTCCTCATTTTAGGGTTAAGCTTATTATAAACACTTTCCATAATTAAAAAGTTCTCCATTTACTTTATTATTTAAATAATCCTCCTTCACTTTGTCACTTCACTTTATTATTTAAATAATCCTCTTTGATTTTGTCACTTCACTTTATTATATAAATAATCCTCTTTGACTTTGTCACTACACTTTATTATTTAAATAATCATCTTTGACTCTGTCACTTCACTTTATTATTTAAATAATCCTCTTTGACTTTGTCACTTCACTTTATTATTTAAATAATTTTTTCTTTGCAAGCACTTTGACTTCTTTGACCTTTTGGGGTTTTAAGCCAATCATATGAGGGTCCTTCAACTTCGTAAGGCCATAACTCTCAAACCGTGAGGAGTTATATGACGTTCCAAATACCACCAGAAATGACATGACATGTACTATCCATATAGAATAGTCTTACCTGCAAATATATCAAAACTCATACCATTATACATCAGACAAACTTGGGTCCATTACCCAAACCTATGTGTTACCAAAATTTGCTACCATACTTTCTTCAAGGGTTGACATCAATGACAACCAACCCAATCAATAGATACCGAGTGTTAGATGATGTCATTTTCTACAAGGACTGGATCTACTTGGTTCTAGAATATACCTTAAAAGGGAAGGTTTTGAAGGTTTGTCACGATTCACCTACAGTCGGGCATAAGGGATTCTTCAAAACCTACCAACATATTAGGGAGATATCCTCAAGGAAGGGTCTCAAGGATGATGTACTAAAACACATCCGGTAGTGCATGACTTGTCAACAAAACAAGTCTGAGCAGACACACCCCGTGGGTTTACTTCGGCCTCTACCCATTCCGAAGCAGAAATGGGAGAGCATTTCTATGGACTTCATTACAATTCTTCCTCGAGTGCAAGGCAGGGACTGTATATTTGTAGTGGTCAACACACTGACCAAATTTGCACACTTCTTTTCCATACCCAAGGACTACAAGGCCATATATGTAGCATAGCTATTTTTCAGAGAGGTTTTCTGGTTGCATGGTTTACCTAGGCATATAGTCAATGACAGAGATGGGTGCTTCATCAACACATTTTGGCAGGATCTCTTCAGGTTGGTGGGCACAGAGTTAGCCACGAGTAACAGCTACCACCCGCAGACAGATATTTTTAAAAAATAGGTGAAGGTATATGTGAGGAATTATGTGGGGGGGGGATATTGCACATGGGTGAGATAGTTGCACAAGGGTGTCTATTGTTACAACACAACTTACCACATGTCTATCAGGATGTCACTGTTTAGATCTTTGTATGGACACGCTGCACCCTCTTTTGTGGAGACTGTGTTTGGGGATAGCAGGGTCCCAAGGGCCAAAGACTGGGTTGAGGAGAGTTAGACGGGCGGTAAAGGAGAACCTACAAGCAGCTCAGAACCAGCAAAATATCTATGTAGATAGGCAGAGGTTAGAGCGCAGTTTCAAGGTAGGGGACTTGGTTTTTCTGTGATTACAGCCATATATACAGTCTTAATTGAAAAGAAACATGGCAGTTAAGTTGAATTCGAGGTTCTATGGGCCATACAAAGTCAGCAGGAAGGTAGACGAAGTGGCCTACGAGCTATATATACTGTAGGGTAGAAATATTCACAACGTGTTCCATGTTTCTTTCTTTAAAAAGGCAGTGGGACAACAGGTTATCATTTCAGAGGAGTTGCCACCCTTGGATGAGGAGGGATTGTTGGAGTTAGTTTCATAGGAGGTGCTAGAGTGGAGAGAGCACATATTGAGGAGCAGGTTCATCGAGGAGTTCTTGGTCAGATAGAGGGGACTTTCAGTGGAGGATGCCACATGGGAGGGAGAGCATATATTGCAGCACCCAAGATTGATGTTTCTTAAGGACAAGAAATCTTGGGAAGGGAAGATTGTGATGTCTCATTCCCAAGAATAACCTCAGCATGGACTGACTTAGTATTCATATGTTCTCGTAGACTATAGTCAGGAAAAAATAGAGAAAAAAGGGAGAAATAAGGGTGAATAAATGGCTAAACATTGAATTAAGCCAAAAATCATAGGAAAAGTCACTTAAGCCAAAGGCAACGGAGAAATAGAAGAAAAAGGTATAAAGGGGGGGAATTAATTAATTAATCACATTCGAATTAGGAGGAAAGGTTCCTAGCTTAAGTGATGTCAATGAAAAATTAGATCGAGGGAGGTATAAGAAGAGGAATTCGACCTAATTCCTCATTATGTTATGATTTTGATTTGAGAACAAGTTCCAGAGGAGGAAGTCGACCTCAGCATATGTTTTGTGGATTCTGGAGTGCTTGATTACACACCATAGCCTATAGGGAGTACCATCCAGGTACTTCACTATGCCAGATCTGTATCTTGCATGTTAGGATATTTAGACACTTAGGCATTAGTTAAGATCTACTTGGTCTAATATGTCGTTAGGTAAAAGTGTGTTTCCTTAGTATGCATTAGTATGCATTTGTAGTTAGGAAATCCGACGGTCACGATATGTTCCCGACATA